>WNGS01158490.1:149915-159244 GCA_020271785.1 Procambarus virginalis
ACCAACCTGCTCAGAATCCGTTGGTTGCTTGCAGAGTTTAAAGAGCGGTAGAGTCAACCACCCAGCTAAGAAGCCATTGATTGCTGGCAGTGTTTAGAGTGCGGTAGAGTCAGTCACTTGGCTCAAAAGCCGTTGGTTGCTGGCAGTGTTCAGAGAGCGGCGGTGTCACCCACCCAGCTCAGTAGCCGTTGGTTGCTGACAGAGTTTCGTGTAACGGAGTCAGCCACCTGGCGCAGAAGCCGTTTGTTACTAGCAGAGATTAGAGAGTGGGGGAGTATGCCACCCCGCTCAGAAGCCTTTGGTTGCTGGCAGTGTTTAGAGAGCGGCAGAGTCAGTCACCCGGCTCAGAAGCTATTGATTGCTGGCGGATTTAGAGAGAGGCGGAGTCAGCCACCTGGCTCAGATGCCTTTGGTTGCTAGCAGAGTTTAGAGAGCAGCTGAGTCAGCTATCCGGCTCAGAAACTTTTGGTAGCTTGCAGCGTTTAGAGTGCGGCAGAGTCAGCCACCCGGCTGAAAAGCTGTTGGTTACTTGCTGAGTTTAGAGAGAGGCGGAGACAGCCACCCGGCTCAGTTGCTGTTGGTTGCTGAGGGAGTTTAGAGAGCGGCAGAGTCAGCCATCTGGCCCAGATACCGTTGGTTGCTGGCAGTGTTTAGAGAGTGGTTGATTCAGCCACCCGGCTCAGAAGCCGATGGTTTCTGGCATTGTTTAGAGAGTGGCCGGGTAAGCCACCAGGCTCAGAAGCCGTTGGTTGCTGGCAGTGTGGGGAAAGCTAGCTCTTGTGTGGTAATGATGGTAAATATTTCGAAGGACCATTCTTTAAGTAGAAAAATTAGAGATTCAGTGCCTATGAATCTCTGGACGTGGTGACCAGAATAAGATGAAGCCGTCACGTCTACTTGAGGTCTCTTAATGAACGGATGTTATTAATATGAGACGATAATCTCATATTAATAACTCCTCCATCTCATAATAACACTCCTCCGAATATGGCGTCTATCTCTGCCAAGTCTCTCTCGGCTGGCTAGCACATGCACACTAGATTGCAATGTTGGAACTCTGTAAATAATCGCTATATTTTATCCAACTTTCCGAGATAATGGAGACAAGGTTGATCTTAAATTATACGATATTAATTTGTCATATATGACTACAGATTGGTTCTCGCTACGCAGGTAATTTTAATGAAATGCCGTTAAATTGGCGAGAATATTAAGAGTAGAAATTCCGTTCTTCATGTATTCACTGGAACAGCTGTTCATAACTGTATAAAATATTTCCAGTAAACAAGGATATATTTGTAACGATAAATCTATTGTCATCCAATAATTCTCATTAAAGAATGCTGAAGTAAAGTGAATTTAATTCGATTCACGCCCTCTAGTGTGGCAGCCACACAGTTGTGTGGCTAACACAACACCCCGGCCATAATTTCTAGGGAAAATGAGACGTTTCTACGCCTCAATTAAATGAACTCAATATCACTAAACTACTGGTTAGTAGTGTTAGTAAATTATAATGCCTAGTACAACAATTACTTCTTAAAGTACTAGGTGTTAGTAATTAAGTGTTGGAAATTTCCAACAGGCAGAGTTTTGAGTGGTAGGGAGTCACCCACCAAGCTCAGAAACCATTGGTTGCTGGCTGCGTTAAGAGACCAGCAAGGTGTCAGCCTTTCCCGCCTTTTCTGTTACCTCATCTTCATTGGAAGCGGCACCTGTATAGCTCGATGATGTCATGTTTCATTCTACAGTGTCTTGCGATTAGCGACACTGTCTCAAGAGGGATTTTTTTTTTTTTTTACCAGACCACACACTAGAAGGTGAAAGGACGACGACGTTTCGGTCCGTCCTAGACCATTCTCAAGTCGATTGTGAGAATGGCCCAGGACTTGAATCGACTTGAGAATGGTCCAGGACGGTAGAAAAAAAAAGCAAAATTGTGGAAAAGCTGACCAAGCAGATAACTGAACAAAATAAGGAAATAATGCACCAAAAGAAGATGATAACCACTCTTCAGGATACTGTGAGAGTATTAACTGTGTGCGGGCCACACCACCCTGGGGTACCACCATGTGCTCCCATGCGGCCAGCACCCCAGGGGAGACCCAGCAGGGGGTGTCCCAGCCCTCACGCCAGCTGGGCCCACCCACCACGGCTCCCCATACCCCAGCCTCATCAACGTCGTGCGCTATGAACAGAGGTCAACTATTCCACGTAGAAACGCATAGTGCTGTCGATGAGCATTATGACGTAACTAATCCTGATAATGAACAAAGTGACTCTGAGGGTGAGAACTTTAATGATGATGACGATCATGATGTTGATACCGGGTCTAATAAACTCTGTTTGAAGGAAAATAGTAGTGGAAATGATGAAAATGATTGTGATAAAGAACAAAGTGAAACCAGTGATGCTTGTAGTGATAATGACGAAGATCAACTGGACGTGGATGCCCGCCTCGGGCCGCGCACGCCACATCCCAGATGGTTCAGCCGTGACAACTTTAAAGACATGGTGACAGGTGATGTGCTGACTAAAGAGGAAAAAGAAGCTGTAATAGAACACTACAACCGGTATCGGGAGACAGTTGCTTTCCTGAAACTGCAGACTGATAAAGTACTAAAGAACAATGGCGGCCTCTGAATCTCATAAAAACAAGTACAGTGTCATCAAGATACTCAGTTGGAATATTGCTTCTCTTAGAAAACGGTATTCAGACCTCCATCATAAGGTTATGACTGAAGACATAGATATTGTCTGCCTCCAAGAAACCCTAACTCCCGCAGGTAAAACCCCGCAGAATTTGCCTAGTTATCAGTGTTATAATCCAAGATCAAAAAATACGTGTCTCATGTATGTTAAAAAATCCCTGCCACATGAGCCACTTCCCGCCCAACAACGAGAGGGGTTTCAATATCATGGTATCCGGGTACACGTTGGTAACTCTACACTTAATGTTTTGAATGCCTATGCACCTACTGGCCTCCTCCAGTATACTGACCTACCTAGTTTTGCACATACTGATTCTACAATATTAATTGGGGATTTAAATGCTAAACACAAACAATTAGGGGATCAACTCACAAACACCAACGGGAGAAGATTGGTGGCACTTCTCGGTGCATATGGTGATGTTCAAATTATCAGTAAGAATCAACCAACGCAAATATATGGAGGTATTCTAGATAGGTGCATTGGCTTTAACCTGTCATACACAACTCATGAGACTGATATTATGGATGACTTAATGTCTGACCATTTAGCCATAACAGCTAACATACACGTGGCTAATGTTGACCTACCTGGCACTAAGCTGAGTAGACGCAGGCTAACAGTAAGGAAAGAGCAAGAAAAATTCTTTATAGACAGCATAGAACATTGGTATAACAATTATGAGCCTGAGAATGTACAACAGTTTTATGATGACCTCGTAAATGAAACCTATGAGGCCATCAAAAATAGTGAGTCACACCAAACAAAAAGACGTACTGGGAAACAGGTCAGACACAACCAGTACTATGATGATGCTAAACTGAAAGAGCTTAAATCAATTGCTAGACAGACAGGTAAAGCATATAAGAGCCTTAGAACTCCTCAAATGTTAAAACTGTTTCAGGCCGCGCTTGCAGCGGCGAGGGAGAGAATGACTGAACTGAGACAAAATGAATGGGAGGGTTTTGTTAGTGGACTTAACCTGCATACTCCCCTGGGCAAAGCCTGGAAAGGCATAAACAAAATTATTGGTAAAAATAGTAGACAAGTTTCACACCCAAACCCGCAACAGAAAGCTAATCAGTTAATTGCAAAATGGGCTCAGGTTTCCAGCCTTGGAATGTTACCAGCTAGCACTAGGGAGAAATTGCGGGAGGGGTCCACAGACAGAAATTCTCTCATAAATTTCATGTTGAGCAAGCAACATGATGAATGTGATGTTCCATATACAGATTATGAATTGGATGCAGCCCTCTCCAGGGGCAGTAGCACTGCTCCTGGTGAGGACGGTATCACCTATGATATTCTAAGACTCCTACATCGTGTACCCGGTAACCCATTATTAGAATTGTTTAATGCCAGTTATGTCACTGGGCAGTTGCCAGTATCATGGACCACCAGTCTTACGGTACCTGTACCAAAGCCTGGCCAACCTGATGCTTTCCGTCCCATCTCACTGACCAGTTGCATGTGCAAAACCTTTGAGAGAATGGTGCTTAATAGATTATTGTATAGAGTTAAAGAGCACATGTCACCTGATATCAATGGTTTCACACATGGTAAAAGTGTACACAACTGTATCACAACCTTTCTCACTGTTCATGGAGATAAAAGGCACAAGTACACAACATTTCTTGATTTAAAAAATGCCTTTGATATTGCTAATAGGGAAGTGATTATGTACGAATTAGCGAGAATGGATATAGGGGGACATTTATTACAATGGATACGAGGCTATCTTACCAACCGGAAGTCCTCTGCACTGTTCCAAGGCTACAAGAGTGAAACTAAAGTAATGCAACTAGGCACCCCACAAGGAGGAGTACTTAGTCCTACCTTGTTTAATGTTCTAATTAATGCTTTACTAAAATCAATTCCAACTAGTCCGGCAAACATCACTATCAGCTATGCAGATGACATCCTTGTGCATACTAAAACCCACCGCGAAATGCAAACAGTCTTAAATTGTATACATACAGCTTGTGAGAGCCTTGGTCTTGTAATCAACGCTGCTAAAACTAAGGTATTTAACAGACAAATTGGCAACCGCAAAAGTGGACCACGAAAACTCAAGATAGATAATATACCAATAGACTATGTCTCTTCTTTCAAATACCTTGGAGTCTATGTCCCTTGTACCTCAACTGCAGTCAATAAGTTACATCAACAATGTAGAGACAGACTCAAGGCTCTCAGAACTGTAGTGGGGTACAGCCCGAAATATGGTGTTAATATTAGAATAGCAAGAATGATGTATTTAGCGTATATAAGGTCTTTGATAGACTATCATGCACCAGCTTTGGTCCTGCAAAATGGCAAAAGTATTGATAGACTTGAAAAAATGCAAAATGAAGCACTCAGAATTATACTTGGCTGTCCTATAACTACCAAAGTTCTCAACATGCGGAAAGAATTAAATATACTTAGCATTAGAGATAGAATATTTGAAATTAATCTTATGATGGGACTAAAGCTTCTGCGTGATAACAAAAACAACATTGTGTCAGTTGCTCTGTTAGAACACATACGAAATGGAACTAGCGAGTCTAAATGGATTCAAAGAACAGCCACTCATATTAAAATGATGGGACTGCACGATGTATATACAGATGAAAGAGTACAGCACTTCCTTCCACCCTGGCAGATAGTACCTTTTGACATCCTGACCCCTGCATACCCCACCAAGAAACTAATCACAAACAACCCTCATGCTCAGCTTGCTGCTAAATTAAGCACCATAGAACACATTCACAATATACAAGCTGAAAACAACATTGCACAGACCATATACACTGACGGATCACTCAATACAGCTACAGGAAGGGCAGGAAGTGCTGTTATTGCTCATCAGCCCGATGGCAGCACAATTGAAAGGAATATCCGAATTAGTAACTGGGCGTCCACTATGCAAGCCGAGTTGGTAGCGATACTGGTAGCACTCGAAATTATTGACAACACTGAAGTAGACAGCTTAATTATTTCTGACTCCCTTTCCTCACTACGAGCAATAAACAGTTTGCAATCAAGTAATAACGTGCTTGTCTTGGAAGCTAGACGTAGATATATAAGAATACTTAGCAAGAGGGTAAATATAAAAATGTTGTGGATTCCTTCTCACATTGGCCTGCAGGAACATGACAAAGTTGACGCCCTTGCTAAGGCTGCAGTAAATAAAGACAGTATTGAACGGAATCTTGAATTATCAAATAGGTCCCTTAAAAATGTCATTAGACGAGAACTCCTGGATGAATTTGAAGAAAGTAGAACTGTGCAAACTGGAATTAGCAGGTCCATTGTTCATCACAATGAAATGTGTGAAGTAAAACATGTGTATGGAGCAAGTAACAAAGTCAGTAGACTAACAGATGTTGTCACAGCTCGTATAAGACTTGGCTACAAGTATCTCTGGCAGTTCGGCTTGTATAGGGATCTAGATGAAGTAAAGTGTAAAGTGTGTGGACAAAGACAGGGACACACACTCGAACACTATATCTTGGATTGTAGTAAAATTGAGCCATTTAGAGATAAATCTAAGCTCACTCTGTATGATATGGCAACCTATCTTATTACCATGGATAAATTACCTGAAATCCTTGCACTGTATCCACATTTCGCTTCCAGTAGATAAACGACATATGAGATTCAGAAACAAGTAGTGTACTGTGAGGACTAATAATAAACAGAAGCTCCCCTATGACTCTGTAATATCCCCATTGGTCAAACTATTATGTATTAGCGATAAGACCTACCATTAATGTATGATGACTTACTGTAAATATGTAGCTCTTGAAATAGCACTTACTCTGTAACTAGCTGACATTGTAACTATAAGGTGTGAATGATAGATGTAATTGTTAATGTAATAATCTAAGATGAGGTCTGATAAAGACCTTTTGTGCCCTCTGTAATGCTTTTGCGCTACCGCTCACAGGATGAGTATGGGGTGCACAATAAACTAGCCGCCTTCGGCGGCAACAATACAAATCGTCGTCGCTTCACCTTCTAGTGTGTGGTCTGGTCAACATACTTTAGCCACGTTATTGTGACTCATCGCCTGCATGGGGGTTTCTGTTCACCAACCAATGACCCTTGTGATGGGAAAGCCTACTCTGACCCTCTCACAAAGAACTATAGCCAAAATTGATTTCTCTGTGTACTAGTAACTTTCCCTTGGTCCTGCATCTCTGCTTCTACTTTGCAACAGATCCAGGTGATCAAGGTAAAAACTGATGGCCTCTCTGGACTCCTCATAATGATGAATCCATAGAATCCCAACGTGAAACATTTTAGATATTTAGCCTTAGCCTTAGAGTGGGTGGAGCTGGCTGGGGTGGACATGTTGTGAGATAAGTCTTTGGTACCTGTTTATTGTTTAGTAACAGAGCTAATTGCCTGGTTAGACCATTATTTGCATACCCATCTATCCATTTAAATTTTAAAATAGTGATCATGCTTATATAATGATATTGTGTTATTGTATTCTGGTGCATTAATATTTCTTGCTGCCTGTATTTCCATTTATATGTTCGTATGTTCTTTGTTACCCTAACTTTAAGTATATTGCTTTGTTGAGTAAGCAGTTGAATTATTTACCCTAGACACTTTTAGTAGGCAAGGCCGTATTATTATATATTTTTTACAATTGCAAAAACAGAGGAACCATACCCAGAGGTCAAGGGTCGTAACAAAATGAGGGCCTATTTCCGGGAGAATTAATTCCCATAATTTAATGTACTAATAGTGGTGCATGTTATTAATTATTATGCCTTCCTAGGTACTGTGTGTTTAACTAGTGATACCCAACCAAGCCTGAGTACCATTTCTCTGTTCATTCTGAGCCGCTTGTGGAAGTTTTCTCAACACTTCAACATTGAGGTAAGTGTACAGCTTGTGCCAGGGGCCAAGCAAACCTTCAGTGTTGTTGTAATTGCTAGTTGTGTTAATTAAGCTGACAATGGAGGAACAAGTTGCTGTGTTGGTGGAACAGCCAAATTCTGGTGTAATTAATGACTTGAAAAAGTCTTGGTTATACATGGCTGAAAAATTAAATCTGACAGTTTCCAGGAGAATGTTAAAGGCTCAGCTAGTAAGAGTCAATGTCACACACTTGGTGGAGGAGGAGAAACTTGACGAGGAGTGGTTAGAGGAATTAGAAAAAGAGTCAAGTGACCAGGTGGCAATTCTAAAGTTAGAGATGGAGTCTAAAATGGAGTTGGCTAGAGCAGAGAGAGAAACAGACGTTGGAGAGCAGAACCGCCAAAAACAACTTTAATTGGAGAATCAGCAGCAGATGCTTGAAGCTCAAAACAAACAAAAACAAGCAGAACTAGAAGCACAGAACAGAAGAATTGAAGCTCAGTTGCAACTAGAGGAAGTTAGGCTGCAGCAATTGGAAATTCAACAGAGTATAGCAATAAATAATAACAGACTAGAGAGAAACAGAGAATTGCAGTAGGGCATGGTGACACTAGTAATCATACAGATAGTACTGATAGCTCTTTAAAGTTTAGGCAAAATGAACACTACCTCAATTCAATGAGCAGGACCCAGAAATATTCTTTTTGCATTTCCAGAAGTTAGCAGTCAGTGTGACTTGGCTGTGGATCAGTGGGTTGCCATCATGTAAGGACAATTTAAGGGGAAAGCCCAGGAAATTTTTGCATCTCTTCCTGCTGCTAATTCTTTTGACTTTAAATTTGTCCAACAGAGCATCCTATATGAATACCAGCAGATCCCAGAAGCCCATAGACAGAAATTTAAAGGTATAAAGAGAGCACATGATCAGTCCATTTCTGATTTTGCAAGAGTTAAAATTAATCATTTTGATAAATGAGTAAAGCACTTTCAATTACAGATTTTGAGACTTTGAGACACCTCATAGTGACAGGGAGATTTAGGTTGTCTACCAGAGAAATTAGCCTTGTTTATAGCTGAACATAAACAGACCAATGACATTATGAAACTAGCCATGCTAGCAGACGAACACGAATTACTCACTAAGGTGCATTTCGAGCACAATCAAATACTTAAAATTGTAAGAGTAATGATCATGTTCCTAAATCTCATGTTTTCCAGACCAGACCAGCTAACTCACCTACTCCCTGAACTCTTCTCCTTTAAAGCCAAAGATTGAGAAACAGCAGACAGGGTTGTTACCCTCAAATAATGTAGTGTCTAAACCTGCAGTTGGTTCAGTTGTTCAAACGTCTGGCAGATATTGCACGCATTGCAGGATAAGAGGTCATGTGGTTAATGCCTGTTATTCCTTGCACCCTGAGTTGAGACTTACCGGTCTGATTATGAGATGGGGGTGCAAACAATAATTCTAATGTTGTTCCAGTCATGCCCAATTGGATGACTACTTTTAAACCGTTACCTATATTCGGGTACCTTACTTTGTACAGTGCAAGCTGGAAGCCAGTGCAGTTATTGAGGGACACTGGTGCTTCCAATCTGTAATCTCTCACCGTGCCCTTGCTGATGTTAGCACAGAAGACACTGGTGAAGTAGTATTATTGCAAGGTATTGGAGGTCATGTCCAGCGTGTACCCTCAGTTAAAATTCACCTGAAGTCAACTATTACACCAGGTTGGTGCACTGTAGCAGTTAGTGAGCCC
>WNGS01158491.1:0-21972 GCA_020271785.1 Procambarus virginalis
ATTTAATAATCGTTTCACTTTTAAATTGTCTTGCATTCAAGATTAAGGAGAAGAGGATTCATGTCTTGGCTTATGAAAGCTAATGGGGAGAGTTAATTATTTGTAAGTTATTTAAGTAACCCTTCTTCTATACCTCTTTCTGTCCACTAACATATGTCCTCTATCCCCCATTTTATCTACTAACTTGTGCTAGCCCCTTCTTTCTCCTCTCTGTTTCCATTTCTCGTCTTCTTTTTTTTGAGATATACAAGAGTTGTTACTTTCATTCTTGTACGCCACAGTACGCGTAGCGTTTCGGGCAGGTCCCTGGATACGATCCCCGCCGCGAAGAATCGTTGTTACAACCAAGTACACATTTTACTGTGAGTTAACAGAGGCTACAGTTAAGGAATTGCGCCCAGTAAATCCTCCCCGCCAGGACACGACCCATGACAAAGCGCTCGCGGAACGCCAGGCGAGTGTCTTACCACTACACCACGGAGACTAAGGTGTGGTGGAGGTATTCATTCCTTACCTCCCCCCCCCACCTCTCTCTCTCTCTCTCTCTCTCTCTCTCTCTCTCTCTCTCTCTCTCTCTCTCTCTTTCACGGGATGAGTTACCACTTGACCTACAATGACAACACCTCCAGTACTCTCCAACACCTCCAACACACACCTGCTAACACCTCCAGTACTCTCCAACACCTCCAAACACACCTGCTAACACCTCCAGTACTCTCCAACACCTCCAAACACACCTGCTAACACCTCCAGTACTCTCCAACATCTCCAACACACACCTGCTAACACCTCCAGTACCCTCTAGGTGTTGGACGCCAGTCCACCCTCACACATAGGGTGACCTATACTCTCTAAGCTAAACAACTTAATAAGTATCAACAACGTGGTCAGCGTGGTCAGCAGATTTTAATGCAACCTGACCTACCCAGCAGAGCTGAGACAAGACGCAGAGCCTGGGCATCACAGCGAGCACACGCGCTCCCTGACACACACTAGCTAGCCCCTGCCCAGTGTACAGATATATATATATAGTTTTATAATAAAACTAAGGAAAAGCAGCAGATGTTTGGTACTCCATTCCTGCCCACAACTAATCATTCTACAACTGCCAACGGCAAAATACAGTTTCTCGGCCATAGCGTCACCTCACAAGGCATCACCACTCTAGATTCAAAGATAGAAGCTGTCAAGAACTTTCCAGTCCCTCATAATGCTGAAGCTGTACAAAAGTTCGTAGGCCTAGCTGGATTCTACCGCCATTTCATTGCCGGTTATTCAGTGATTGCATCTCCTCTCACTCACCTCCTTAAGAAGGACGTTCCGTTCGTTTGGACAACGGATCAAGAGAAAGCATTTCAAACGCTCAAAGAAGCCCTGATATCTTCTCCCGTTCTCAAGTTCCCAGACTTCACCAAACCGTTCATTTTAGTTACTGACGCCAGTAACATTGGGTTAGGTGCCGTACTCGCTCAAACTAGCGACAGAAAGGAACATGCCATTGCATATGCGAGCCGAGTCCTCTCCAAAGCTGAAAAGAATTATTCGACAACCGAGCGTGAAGCGTTGGCTGTCGTGTGGGCACTCAAACATTTCAGAGATATCATCTATAACTACCCTGTCCATGTACTGACGGACCACCAAGCTATCATTCCCTTGTTCAGAGACAAGAACCCCATAGGCAAGTTTGCCCGTTGGTCGCTCACCATACAAGAGTTCCTACCCACGTTTGGATACTTACCTGGCAAACACAATGTAGTTGCCGATGCTCTCTCCCGTTACGTCGCTCCTGTTCACGTTGAATACCCTTCATTAGACTTGCGAGATGTAGAACTCGCACAACGTCAAGACCCAATGTGGGCACCGATCATAAGCTTTCTCGTGGACCCGCACACGACTCTTACGGTCAAGCCACCCGTACCACTCAAGGAACTAGTACTCTTAGATCATGTGCTCCATCGCAAAGTTATGCTTGGATCTCCTGCCAGACTGGTACATCAACTTGTTATTCCTGCGTCGATAGTTCCTACCGTGTTAAAACTTGTTCACGACGCCCCACACAGTGCGCATCCTGGCAAGGACCGCACCATCAAGCAAGCTCGTCTTACATACTACTGGCCCAAAATGGCCAAACAGATTGAACGTCACGTGGATCAATGTCTAACCTGCCTAGCTCACAGAGGCCATGTTGCTGGCCCGAACCCGATTCAGTCTTACCCTACGACTAATGCACCTTGGGATCGTGTTTCTATGGATTTGTTAACAAATTTTGCTGAAACTTCCAGAGGAAATAAACATCTCCTAGTTATGGTAGATAACTTCTCTAGATACTGTGAACTGGTTCCAATTCCAAACAAGACTGCAGAAACTATAGCTAGTGCCTTTCATGATCATATAATTTGCAGGTATGGTCCACCTAGGGTTATACTCTCTGACAACGGCCCGGAATTCAACAATTCTGTCCTGGAACAACTGGCTACATTGTACAACATCAAAAAGTGTAATATAATGCCTTATCAGCCGGCTAGCAATGGCCTTGCTGAAAGAACTAACAAGAAGGTCCTTGACGCACTCAGAGTGACAGTCAATCGAGACAGTCACAAATGGGATGAACTTATGCCAATCGTCCAATGTTCGATAAACTCCTCTGTCAACTCCTCCATAGGAGACACACCTCACTTTGTGCTATTTGGGACAGACATGAGATTTCCTAATGCCATCATCTCCTCGCCGCCCGCGCCACTCTACAACTATGACGACTATGTTAAGGTCAAACGGAGAGACACTCAACTGGTGTTCCAGAGGGTCAAGGAACATCTCTCTAAAGCTACTGATGATTTCACGCGGTTACAAAACGCTCATGCTAAACCTACGAGATAGGACCTGGATCTTTAGTAATGATCCTCAACCAGCGACGAGATGGTCCCATGTACAAACTGACTGAGAAGTTTCTTGGTCCTTACAGAGTTCTTGAGCATATCACAGGTAATAAGTACAAGCTGGAAAACCTAGCCACTGGAGAACAAGTACATGAGCATCTCAACCACATGAAATTAGCTCGTCTGACTGTCGACGATGACACCCAGACTCCTGTCCCTGACACTCCTGTCCCTGACAACGTACTGCCTGACCCTACCACTGTGACACCCACTTCGGTCTCAGACACGCCCAGCGATACTATCCCACCACGTGCTCACACATACAATCTTCGGTCCAGACCTGTTATTTCGACAGTACACTACCAACAGTCTGATGATTCATCTTCGTGTGACTGTGGTGTTCCAGTCTGTAAGGGACAATGGATGCGTTCTATCTGCTCCCCTCTCCCTGCCTGTTCGTACATGGCAGCGGAAGACTACATTCATGACGGACTAGCACCTAAGAATTCATAGTTTTATGACTAGATTAAGAGGGATTACAACAATCGTTTCGCACCCCTCGGTTCAATGTATATAGACCCTTCCACCTCAGGTATCTTTGTTCATAGTTTATTGATCTTGTCGTGTCTCTATACACTATGTAGGTCGTAGTGTTCCTGCCACGTTCATGCTCTCCATATTTTAGTGGAAATGTCGCTTATTCAATGTATTGCCATGTAATATATTGTGCCTACGTTAGTGTCTGCCGTTTATAATCTACTTAACAGATAACACTGTGGCTGAGCATCATGAATTCCTACGCGCAACTTCTGGTCCGCTGACTCTACACCTGCCGCCGCTACCTGAAGCCGGACCTCCTGCCTCCAGTTTGCGCAGCCATTTAGCTAGTTAGTCATGATGCTCCATGGATAGCTTAGTTTGAGGATTATATTTAAGAAATATACTCATTATTCATGCATGTCCGAGACGGTGTTGGACGTCTCAAAAACTTGTTTGTTTACGGCCACTATAGGTAAATCACTGTATATAATGTTAGTTAGGTACACGCCCAAGGGTTGTCAATTTTTTCAAGCAGATCGCCGAGGACGCCGATGATAGCGTGCCGAGCGGTGTTGGACGCCAGTTCACCCTCACACATAGGGTGACCTATACCCTCTTAAGCTAAACAACTTAATAAGTATCAACAACGTGGTCAGCGTGGTCAGCAGATTTTAATGCAATCTGCCCTTCCCAGCAGAGCTGAGACCAGACGCAGCCTGGGCATCGGAGCGAGCACACGCGCTCCCCTTCACACCCTAGCTAGCCCCTGGCCCGGTGTACAGATATATATAGTTTTATAATAAAACTAAGGAAAAGCAGCAGATGTTTGGTACTCCAATTCCTGCCCACAACTAATCATTCTACAACTACATCGTCAGATGAAACACACACACACACACACACACACACACAGACACACACAGACACACACACAGACACACACACAGACACACACACAGACACACACACAGACACACACACACACACACACACACACACACACACACACACACAGTCTGGCCCCTGGGTCACACCTGACCCAGGGGCCAGGTAGCCTGGTGGATAGCGCGCAGGATTCTTAATTCTGTGGCACGGGTTCGATTCCCGCACCCGGCAGAAACAAATGGGCAAAGTTTCTTTCACCCTGAATGCCCCTGTTACCTAGCAGTTAATAGGTACCTGGGAGTTAGTCAGCTGTCACGGGCTGCTTCCTGGGGTGTGTGTGTGTGGTGTGGAAAAAAAAGTAGTTAGTGTAGTTAGTAAACAGTTGATTGACAGTTGAGAGGCGGGCCGAAAGAGCAAAACTCAACCCCCGTAAAATACAACTAAGTGAATACACACACACACACACACACACACACACACACACACACACACACACACACACTCACACACAGAAGTCGGACTGGCGAACAGTAACAAGTGGAGTACCACAAGGATCGGTGCTGGGACCAATTCTATTTCTTGTATATGTTAACGATATGTTTATGGGTGTAGAGTCCTACATGTCGATGTTTGCGGATGACGCAAAGTTGATGAGAAGAGTTGTGACAGATGAGGATTGCAGGATCCTCCAAGAGGACCTGAACAGGTTGCAGAGATGGTCAGAGAAATGGCTACTGGAATTCAACACGAGCAAATGTAAAGTTATGGAAATGGGACTAGGAGATAGGAGACCAAAGGGACAGTACACAATGAAGGGGGAACAGCATACCTGTGACGACGCGCGAAAGAGACCTGGGTGTGGACGTAACACCTAATCTATCTCCTGAGGCACATATAAATAGGATAACGACAGCAGCGTACTCTACACTGGCAAAAGTTAGAACATCATTCAGAAACCTAAGCAAGGAGGCATTTAGGGCGCTTTACACTGCCTACGTGAGGCCAGTCTTAGAGTATGCCGCCTCATCATGGAGTCCCCATCTGAAGAAGCATATAATGAAACTGGAAAAGGTTCAGAGGTTTGCAACGAGACTCGTCCCAGAGCTACGTGGGATGGGGTATGAGGAGCGCCTGAGGGAACTGTGCCTTACGACACTAGAAAGAAGAAGGGAGAGGGGGGACATGATAGGAACGTATAAAATACTCAGAGGGATTGACAGAGTGGACATAGACGAAATGTTCACACGGAATAGTAACAGAACGAGGGGACATGGATGGAAGTTAGAAACTCAGATGAGTCACAGAGATGTTAGGAAGTTTTCTTTTAGCGTGAGAGTAGTGGGAAAATGGAATGCAGTTAAGGAACAGGTCGTGGAAGCAAATACTATTCATAATTTAAAACCAGGTATGATAGGGAAATGGGACAGGAGTCATTGCTGTAAACAACTAATGCTCGAAAGGCGGGATCCAAGAGTCAATGCTCGATCCTGCAGACACATATAGGTGAGTACATATAGGTGAGTACACACACACACACACACACACACACACACACACACACACACACACACACACACACACACACACACACACACACACACACAGGCATGAGTTACGAAGAAAGGCTGCGAGAAATACACCTCACCACACTAGAAGACAGAAGAGTAAGGGGAGACATGATCACTACCTACAAAATTCTCAGAGGAATTGACAGGGTAGATAAAGATAAACTGTTTAACACTGGTGGTACGCGAACAAGGGGACGCAGGTGGAAACTGAGTACCCACATGAGCCACAGAGACGTTAGAAAGAACTTTTTCAGTGTCAGAGTAGTTAACGGATGGAATGCATTAGGCAGTTATATTACCCTGTTATATTTAAAGTAACTTGGTATTTGTTTCTTGTAATCATTTATTGGAATTAATTAATAGTATAATTGTTTATATAAGCATCTACCTCAGTATCATAGTAAAATCTTCCATATGAATATACTCTCACCCTGTTTATTTTTACACTTAGACTTATATTAGAGCAAATTTCTAGATTTACTTACATTTATATGTAATTTTTTCTTGGAATTATCTATTCGAGCTCACTTTGTTTTCCTAGGTTCATACTAATTATAGGATTTTAATTAACCATTACTAAGCTAATTATCTTTAAGACCATTTTACTTTATGATTATCATTTTTCTTATTATTTTTTATTTTACATTTATATTGTCAGTCTCTACTGATTTTTTGTTTTTTCCTTTTATCTAACTTCTGTGTTCTTCCTGGCTATCTATTGGATCTTTATTTTACTTCTAATTTGTTACTATTTTATGTGTATATGCTTCTATTCTTGTGTTTTGCTATATCGTGTATCTTGTATCGTGATCCTTCTGCATCTCCATGCACACTGATATTGATCCTGATCTATATCTTCTGTCTCATATCTACACCAACCAGCACATTGATCATCATTATTGCAAGTATTTCACAACACACCAGGCTAAAAACAAACTCCAAAATAGCACCTGCTTATCAGTTCACAACCAAAATGTTAGATCACTTGGTAAACATTTTGACGATATACATGCATTATTCACAGCACTAGTTACTAACTTATCGTCAATTTTTTTAACAGAAACTTGGCTAAATAAAGACTATACCCAACTCTACAACTTAGCTGGTTATAAAGCCATTCATTATTGTAAGCCTAATAAAAAAGGTGGTGGCACAGCCATATATTACCGAGATACATTTATCTGCAACAGTGTTATTAGTGACAGAGATGACTACTGTGAATATACTTTTGCTCTGACTATTGGATCCATTTTATAGATCTTTGACTATACCATCATAGATTTCACTAACATAGCTTCTTTCTCAGACAACCTAAGGAATCTATTATAAACAACAATCTCAACAAAAACCACATCATTCTGGGAGGAGATTTAATATTGACCTGGGTCAACAAAATTGCTCTCAAGTTGACTATTTCCTTAACAGCATGAACTCCTGTATGCTAATCCCCACAATCACCAAACCTACCCGAGTCACTCAAACATCAGCCACTACCTTGGACCACATATGGACAAACATAACAGCTCCCCTTGTACCTGGTATAATCTACGACAGAACAACTGACCACTATCCTACCTTTCTCATAGCGAACATGGACATAACACCACCAAAAAGCAAGAAACTTTCATTTAGGCTACACAGTGAATCAGCTTTAGGCAATCTTACAAATGCACTTCACAATATTAACTGGGATTCTGAATTCAATAATACCCAGGATATAAATTCATTAGCTAACCTCTCCCTCCAAAACTCTCAGTCTCTACAACCTTCATTGTCCCCTTCTTACCAAGCAAGTAACTGACAAAAGATTAAACAATCCATGGCTCACAAGTGGCATTCTCAACTCAATCAACAAGAAACATGAATATGAAAGAAACTTAGGATTGGCCTAGTTTCAAAGGAAGTAGCTAAAAGGTACTCATCAATGCTTACCAGTATCATAAGGCAAAACTTGCATATTATGTGAATAGATTCAATGAAGCAAAAGGCAACATGAAAAGCACTTGGAAAACAATCTCTAGTATCCTAGGAACTAAACAACACTCACATAACCAAATAAAACTCTACAAGGATGGGGATATACCGTCAACTGATTTAGAAATGGCAAATGAATTTAATAGTTTCTTTTCATCGGTTGGTGCTAATCTTGCCAGTAAAATCCCACAGACTCAGACACATATTAACACATATCTCTCAGGCAGCTATCCAAACTCTCTCTCCTTTCACCAATCAGCCCGGCAGATGTTGTGTCCATCATACACTCTCTAAAAACCAAGGCAGGGAACACCAGTGAAATTCCGTCCATTGTATACAAGAGCGCCTCCCATGCCCTTGCCCCACCCATAGCTCTACTGTTCAACAAATCTATAGAGTGTCACACCTTCCCTGATATCCTTAAAAAAGCAAGAGTAACGCCAGTCCATAAAGGAGGCAATCCGGCGGACATAAACAATTATAGACCAATATCAAATCTACCCATTCTATCAAAAATATTTGAAAAAATTATTTACAAACAGCTCTATTCCTACCTCGTAAAATTCGACATACTCAGCCCCTGCCAGTTTGGCTTCCGGTCCCAAAAGAGCACCAATGATGCAATCATTAGTCTCCTTGACGTAATCTACTCAGCCCTTGACAAAAATGAGTTTCCGATTGGACTCTTCATTGACCTAAGAAAAGCCTTTGATACTGTTAATCACAACTACCTCTTACTTAAACTCCAGCATTATGGAATCCGAGGGCCTTGACTACATCCGATCCTATCTTAGTGACAGACACCAATGTGTAACCATCAATGATACAACTTCTTCCACTCTACCAATTACCGTTGGAGTGCCACAGGGCAGTATCTTAGGACCTCTTCTATTTCTTATATATATCAATGATCTGCCTAATGTCTCTAATATTCTTAAACCTATATTGTTTGCTGACGATACTACCCTTATCTATTCTGACCCCAAACCACATACACTAAATAATGTTGTGAATAATGAATTAAAAAAAGTCCACTTATGGATGACAACTAACAAACTAACATTAAACATCGAAAAGACTTACTACATCTTATTTGGAAGCAAATCATCAAATGCAATTCAGCTACAGATAGACAACATTAACATCAGTAATAAAAATGATGGCAAGTTTCTTGGCCTATTCCTAGACAAGAGACTCAACTTCAGCACCCACATTCAACACATAACTAAGAAAGTCTCTAAGGCAGTTGGTATACTCTTTAAAATAAGATATTATGTTCCTAACTCTGCTCTCCTCTCACTATATTATGCACTAATCTACCCCTATCTTAATTATGGTACCTGTGCATGGGGGTCTACCACTGCAAACCACCTCAAGCCCATCATCACCCAGCAAAAATCTGCTATCAGAATAATAACTAACTCTGCTTTCAGACAACATTCAGCTCCCTTGTTTAAATCCCTAAACTTGCTAAATGTTAACTCCCTCCACACATTCTCTTGTGTCAACTACATTAACAAAACCCTGTTCTTAAATGCAAACCATGCGCTGAAACTCTCCCTGGACAGATGTAATAGGACCCATTATCACCACACCAAAAATAAATATCTCTTTGATATCCCCAGGGTCAAACTTAATCTGTGTAACACTCTATGCAAATTAAGGGACCTAGTCTATGGAACTCACTCCCTAGTGAATTGAAAAGCTGTCAAACTTTTGCCTTATTTAAAAGCAAACCCAAAAAGTACCTAATTTCATCTTCTTAGTTTCCTACACTGAGCTTTAAATTTGCTCTGTACCTAGTGTGACCCAATCTCCTAATCTTTATGTACTTAACCCAAACAACTTTATTATTGTGTTCATTGCTGTCTTCTTTTATGTGCTAGCCATATGCTGTATTGTGGCTTCCAATTTTTGTTAACTACCATTCAAGCTGTCATTGCAATCAAACTTAGCTACCTAAGTGCTTTAATATACCTACAATTTTCTCTCATCTTTTTTTTTCTTGCCTTGTAACTGTTATCATTTTTTTATAAATTTTGCAAGTATTTACCTACTTAAAATTTTCTTAGATTAAGGACCTGCCCGAAACGCTGCGCGTACAAGTGGCTTTACAAGATTGTAATTACCATATTATGTATCCTCACAATCCCAATGTACCTTCTTGTATATATATAAATAAATAAATAAATAAATAAATAAATGAAGTGATGTGGTGGAGGCTGACTCCATACACAGTTTCAAATGTAGATATGATAGAGCCCAGTAGGCTCAGGAACCTGTACACCAGTTGATTGACGGTTGAGAGGCGGGACCAAAGAGCCAGAGCTCAACCCCCGCAAGCACAATTAGGTGAGTACAATTAGGTGAGTACACACACTCACACACGCACACACACACACACACACACACACACACACACACACACACACACACACACACACACACACACACACACACACACACATACAGGAAGCAGCCCGTAGCAGCTGTCTAACTCCCAGGTACCTATTTTACTACTAGGTGAACAGGTGCATCAAAATAAAAGAAACTCTGTCCATTCATTTCCACCATCGCCGGGGTCCCGGTCCATAGGATTACGAGTCCCGAGTACAATCGGCCACAATCGACTTGAGAATGGTCCAGGACGGACCGAAACGTCGTCGTCTCTTCACCTTCTAGTGTGTGGTCTGGTCAACGAGTCCCGAGCGCTGTCCAGTCAGCCACCAGGCCCCGAAACTTTGTGTAACAAAAAAAAAGAGGTCTGGTCGAAGACTGGGCCGCGGGTACGCTAAGCCCCGGAATCATCTCAAGATAACCCCTCGTGTGAAACCCTCGAGTTCATGAAAGCCTAACATCGAGTCTGGTAGCCGAGCCCACCAGGACCCACCAGGACCCACCAGGACCCACCAGGACCCACCAGGGCCCACCAGGACCCACCAGGGCCCACCAGGACCCACCAGGGCCCACCAGAACCCACCAGGGCCCACCAGGACCCACCACGACCCACCAGGACCCACCAGGACCCACCAGGGCCCACCAGGACCCACCAGGACCCACCAGGGCCCACTAGAACCCACCAGGGCCCACCAGGACCTACCACGACCCACTAGGGCCCACCAGGGCCCACCACGACCCACAAGGTCCCATCAGAACCCACCAGGCCCCACCAGGCCCCACCAGGGCCCACCAGGACCCACCAGGGCCCACCAGGGCCCACCAGGACCCACCAGGGCCCACCAGGGCCCACCAGGACCCACCAGGGCCCACCAGGCCCCACCAGGGCCCACCAGGCCCAACCAGGGGCCACCAGGCCAAACCAGGGCCACCAGGACCCACCAGGACCCACCAGGGCCCACCTGGACCCACCAGGACCCACCAGGACCACCAGGGCCCACCAGGACCCACCAGGACCCACCAGGGCCCACCAGGACCCACCAGAACCAGAAGGACCTACCAAGGCCCACCAGGACCCACCAAGGCCCACCAGGACCCACCAGGACTCACCAGGGCCCACCAGGACCCACCAGACCCACCAGGGCCCAACGGGACCCACCAAGGCCCACCAGGACCCACCAGGGCCCACCAGGGCCCACCAGAACCCACCAGGACCCACCAGTACTCACCAGAACCCACCAGGGCCCACCAGGACCCACCATGGCCCACCAGAACCCACCAGGACCCACCAGTACTCATCAGAACCCACCAGGACCCACCAGTACTCACCAGAACCCACCAGGACCCACCAGAACCCACCAGGACCCACTAGTACTCACCAGAACCCACCAGGGCCCACCAGGACCCACCATGGCCCACCAGAACCCACCAAGACCCACCAGGACTCACCAGAACCCACCAGGACCCACCAGGGCCCACCAGGACTCACCAGGACCCACCAGGGCCCACCAGGACCCACCAGGACCACCAGAACCCACCAGGGCCCACCAGGAGGGGAGCCGGTCGGCCGAGCGGACAGCACGCTGGACTTGTGATCCTGTGGTCCTGGGTTCGATCCCAGGCGCCGGTGAGAAACATTGGGCAGAGTTTCTTTCACCCTATGCCCCTGTTACCTAGCAGTAAAATAGGTACCTGGGTGTTAGCCAGCTGTCACGGGCTGCTTCCTGGGGGTGGAGGCCTCGTCGAGGACCGGGCCGCGGGGACACTAAAAAAAAGCCCCGAAAAATCATCTCAAGATAACAAGATCTCAAGATAAGAAGATAGGACCCACCAGGATCACCAGAACCCACCAGGGCCCACCAGGACTCACCAGAACCCACCAGGACCCACCAGGCTCACCAGGACTCACCAGAACCCACCAGGACCCACCAGGACTCACCAGAACCCACCAGGACCCACCAGGGCCCACCAGGACCCACCAGAACCCACTAGGACCTACCAAAGCCCACCAGGACCCACCAAGGCCCACCAGGACCCACCAGGACCCCCAGAACCCACCAGGGCCCACCAGGACCCACCAGGACCCACCAGGGCCCACCAGGACACACCAGGGCCCACCGGGACCCACCAGAGCCCACCAGGACCCACCAGGGCCCATCAGGACCCACCAGGGCCCACCAGGACCCACCAGAACCCACCAGGACCCACCAGTACTCACCAGAACCCACCAGGGCCCACCAGGACCCACCATGGCCCACCAGAACCCACCAGGACCACCAGTACTCACCAGAACCCACCAGGACCCACCAGTACTCACCAGAACCCACCAGGACCCACCAGAACCCACCAGGACCCACCAGTACTCACCAGAACCCACCAGGGCCCACCAGGACCCACCATAGCCCACCAGAACCCACCAAGACCCACCAGGACTCACCAGAACAAACCAGGACCCACCAGGGCCCACCAGGACTTACCAGGACCCACCAGGACCCACCAGGACCACCAGAACCCACCAGGGCCCACCAGGACCCACCAGGACCACCAGAACCCACCAGGGCCCACCAAGACTCACCAGAAACCACCAGGACTCACCAGAACCCACCAGGAGCCACCAGAGCCCACCAGGACTCACCAGAACCCACCAGGACCCACCAGGGCCCACCAGGACCCACCAGAACCCACCAGAACCCACCAGGACCTACCAGGACCCACCAGGACCCACCAGGATCCACCAGGGCCCACCAGGACCCACCAGGGCCCACCAGGACCCACAAGGACCCACCAGAACCCACCAGGACTCACCAGAACCCTGGTGGGTTCTGGTGAGTCTTGGTGGGCCCTGGTGGGTCCTGGTGGGCCCTGGTGGGTCCTGGTGGGCCCTGGTGTAATAAAATCGATAGGAATCCAGGCATCATAAAAAGTGTCCTTTCCCAAGAGCTCGGAGGCACAGCCCAGGGAGGCAGAGCGAGGGCAAAGACAGTAAACACGGAACACAGGCGCGTCATGCGGCGGCGGCGGCAGCAGCAGCAGCAGTAGCAGCAGCAGCAGCAGTAGCAGCAGCAGAAGCAGTAGCAGCAGCACCAAAACCACCACCACCACCCCAGCAGCCTTGCGCGTAACCCTCAAAGGTGTCAAATATGTATTAACTAGGTGCTAATGACAGCAACAGTCCAATGACGACGACAACGACAATTATACACCATAATAAACTCTTGACAAGTTTCCGTGGCGCAGTGGTAATACACTCGCCCCGCTCTTCGCTAGCGATTTAGCCTGGGTTCGCATCCTTGCCGGAGTGGACTGTCTGGGCACCAGTCCTTAACTGAACGCCTCTGTTCACCCAGCAGTAAATGGGTACCTGGTTTTTTAAACCATTTGGCGGGTCATATTCTGGGGAAAATTAGGATTAAGGACCTGCCCGAAACACTGCGTGCTGGTGGCTGTACAAGATTGTAACAACTCTTGTATATATAAATAAATGATAACAGAAGATTTTTACGGGAGACTACTTGAACAACAGGAGACTATTTGAACAACAGGTGACTACTTGAACAACAGGAGACTATTTGAACAACAGGTGACTACTTGAACAACAGGAGACTATTTGAACAACAGGTGACTACTTGAACAACAGGAGACTATTTGAACAACAGGTGACTACTTGAACAACGGGAGACTATTTGAACAACAGGTGACTACTTGAACAACAGGAGACTATTTGAACAACAGGTGACTACTTGAACAACAGGAGACTATTTGAACAACAGGTGACTACTTGAACAACAGGAGACTACTTGAACAACAGGAGACTACTTGAACAACAGGAGACTAACTTGAACAACAGGAGACTACTTGAACAACAGGAGACTATTTGAACAACAAGAGACTATTTGAACAACAGGTGACTACTTGAACAACAGGAGACTACTTGAACAACAGGAGACTATTTGAACAACAGGTGACTACTTGAACAACAGGAGACTATTTGAACAACAGGAGACTAACTTGAACAACAGGAGACTAACTTGAACAACAGGAGACTACTTGAACAACAGGAGACTACTTGAACAACAGGAGACTATTTGAACAACAGGTGACTACTTGAACAACAGGAGACTACTTGAACAACAGGAGACTACTTGAACAACAGGAGACTACTTGAACAACAGGAGACTATTGAACAACAGGTGACTACTTGAACAACAGGTGACTACTTGAACAACAGGAGACTACTTGAACAACAGGAGACTACTTGAACAACAGGAGACTACTTGAACAACAGGAGACTATTTGAACAACAGGTGACTACTTGAACAACAGGAGACTACTTGAACAACAGGAGACTACTTGAACAACAGGAGACTATTTGAACAACAGGTGACTACTTGAACAACAGGAGACTACTTGAACAACAGGAGATTACTTGAACAACAGGAGACTACTTGAACAACAGGAGACTATTTGAACAACAGGTGACTACTTGAACAACAGGAGACTACTTGAACAACAGGAGACTACTTGAACAACAGGAGACTACTTGAACAACAGGAGACTATTTGAACAACAGGTGACTACTTGAACAACAGGAGACTACTTGAACAACAGGAGACTACTTGAACAACAGGAGACTACTTGAACAACAGGAGACTACTTGAACAACAGGAAACTACTTGAACAACAGGAGTCTAACTTGAACAACAGGAGACTACTTGAACAACAGGAGACTACTTGAACAACAGGAGACTAACTTGAACAACAGGAGACTAACTTGAACAACAGGAGACTAACTTTAACAACAGGAGACTAACTTGAACAACAGGAGACTACTTAAACAACAGGTGACTAATTGAACAACAGGTGACTAACTTGAACAACAGGAGACTAACTTGAACAACAGGAGACTAACTTGAACAACAGGAGACTACTTGAACAACAGGAAACTACTTGAACAACAGGTGACTAACTTGAACAACAGGAGACTACTTGAACAACAGGAGACTACTTGAACAACAGGAGACTACTTGAACAACAGGAGACTAACTTGAACAACAGGAGACTACTTGAACAACAGGAGACTACTTGAACAACAGGTGACTAACTTGAACAACAGGAGACTACTTGAACAACAGGAGACTACTTGAACAACAGGAGACTACTTGAACAACAAGAGACTAACTTGAACAACAGGAGACTACTTGAACAACAGGAGACTACTTGAACAACAGGAGACTAACTTGAACAACAGGAGACTACTTGAACAACAGGAGACTACTTGAACAACAGGAGACTACTTGAACAACAGGAGACTACTTGAACAACAAGAGACTAACTTGAACAACAGGAGACTACTTGAACAACAGGAGACTACTTGAACAACAGGAGACTAACTTGAACAACAGGAGACTACTTGAACAACAGGAGACTACTTGAACAACAGGAGACTACTTGAACAACAGGAGACTAACTTGAACAACAGGAGACTACTTGAACAACAGGAGACTACTTAAACAACAGGAGACTAACTTGAACAACAGGAGACTAACTTAAACAACAGGAGACTAACTTGAACAACAGGAGACTACTTGAACAACAGGAGACTAACTTGAACAACAGGAGACTACTTGAACAACAGGAGACTAACTTGAACAACAGGAGACTACTTGAACAACAGGTGACTACTTGAACAACAGGAGACTACTTAAACAACAGGAGACTAACTTGAACAACAGGAGACTAACTTGAACAACAGGAGACTAACTTAAACAACAGGAGACTAACTTGAACAACAGGAGACTACTTGAACAACAGGAGACTACTTGAACAACAGGAGACTAACTTGAACAACAGGAGACTAACTTGAACAACAGGAGACTACTTGAACAACAGGAGACTACTTAAACAACAGGAGACTAACTTGAACAACAGGAGACTAACTTGAACAACAGGAGACTACTTGAACAACAGGAGACTAACTTGAAATAAAGAACAGATGACAACTTATACAACAGGAGACTACTTGAACAACAGGTGAACAACAGAAGACTAACTTGAACAACAAGAGACTAACTTGAACAACAGGAGACTACTTGAACAACAGGAGACTAACTTGAACAACAGGAGACTAACTTTAACAACAGGAGACTAACTTGAACAACAGGAGACTAACTTGAACAGGAGACTACTTAAACAACAGGAGACTACTTAAACAACAGGAGACTACTTAAACAACAGGAGACTAACTTGAACAACAGGAGACTACTTAAACAACAGGAGACTACTTAAACAACAGGAGACTACTTGAACAACAGGAGACTAACTTGAACAACAGGAGACTACTTGAACAACAGGAGACTAACTTGAACAACAGGAGACTAACTTGAACAGGAGACTACTTAAACAACAGGAGACTACTTAAACAACAGGAGACTACTTAAACAACAGGAGACTAACTTGAACAACAGGAGACTACTTAAACAACAGGAGACTACTTAAACAACAGGGGACTAACTTGAACAGGAGACTACTTGAACAACAGGAGACTAACTTGAACAGGAGACTACTTAAACAACAGGAGACTAAGTTGAACAACAGGAGACTAACTTGAAATAAAGAACAGATGACAACTTAAACAACAGGAGACTACTTGAACAACAGGTGAACAACAGGAGACTAACTTGAAATAAACAACAGCTGACAACATGAACAACAGGAGACTCCACAAATGGGATACCCCCCCCCCCGTCTCCTCTCTACCTTAATATGTTACAAAAAGCTATTCGAGAACGACATGAAACCTCAAAGGATCACAGGGCGCCTTGGAGAACAAGAACTGAGAGGCCTCGACCCCGTCGACACAGAGAGTCCACGACAACTTCCGTCGACACAGAGAGTCCACGACAACTTCCGTCGATACAAAGAGTCCGCGACAACTTCCGTCGATACAAAGAGTCCGCGACAACTTCCGTCGATACAAAGAGTCCACGACAACTTCCGTCGATACAAAGAGTCCGCGACAACTTCCGTCGATACAAAGAGTCCACGACAACTTCCGTCGATACAAAGAGTCCGCGACAACTTCCGGCGACACAAAGAGTCCGCGACAACTTCCGGCGACACAAAGAGTCCACGACAACTTCCGTCGATACAAAGAGTCCACGACAACTTCCGGCGACACAAAGAGTTCGCGACAACTTCCGGCGACACAAAGAGTCCACGACAACTTCCGTCGATACAAGGAGTCCGCGACAACTTCCGGCGACACAAAGAGTCCGCGACAACTTCCGGCGACACAAAGAGTCCGCGACAACTTCCGGCGACACAAAGAGTCCGCGACAACTTCCGGCGACACAAAGAGTCCGCGACAACTTCCGGCGACACAAAGAGTCCGCGACAACTTCCGGCGACACAAAGAGTCCGCGACAACTTCCGTCGACACAAAGAGTCCGCGACAACTTCCGGCGACACAAAGAGTCCGCGACAACTTCCGGCGATACAAAGAGTCCGCGACAACTTCCGGCGATACAAAGAGTCCGGGACAACTTCCGGCGATACAAAGAGTCCACGACAACTTCCGGCGACACAAAGAGTCCACGACAACTTCCGTCGATACAAAGAGTCCGCGACAACTTCCGGCGACACAAAGAGTCCACGACAACTTCCGTCGATACAAAGAGTCCGCGACAACTTCCGGCGATACAAAGAGTCCACGACAACTTCCGTCGATACAAAGAGTCCACGACAACTTCCGTCGATACAAAGAGTCCGCGACAACTTCCGGCGATACAAAGAGTCCACGACAACTTCCGGCTGTAACCTTGGCTAGGCCTACTGCCAACAAATACAAGTAATGACCCAAGGCTACATAATACCACCCTGAGTTACAATACATGACAATAAAGAATACTATGATCCAATGACATATCCTGCCTGCACACTAGGCAGGCTAGCAAGTCTTCCTCAGAAGATCGAAGAACAAAACATACACAAATAAAATGATCAACAACATGAAAATAGACATAATATTCCTATTCTAACATAAAATCTAAGTAATTAAAAATAACAGGTAACATTATACCCTAAACCTCTGCTGGGTACCTCATGACCCACAGCCAAACCTATGAGTATACAAATTATAAAACATGGTAAAAATAAAAACAACTGACATCAAAACTCTGCAACCGAACCGTAAGTTACAGAACACTTGTCGGCCAACCCATACCGCACAAAACAATAGTGCCAGGGTCAATCTCCATGCACCCTGCACACCCTGAAAGTAAGACTACTCTAGGTGACGAATCACCCTTGTAAAGACTACCGGAACTAATTTTAAGGCTTCTCTCGTGGTGATTAAACTACGATTGTTCTTCGGTGAGCCACGACCGGTAGCTACGTCTGACCCGCCCTTGGGGACAAACATCCAACACTAGCGCCGTCCTCCCTAAGACACAATTCACGACTAGAATATTTGAGGTCAGCCTCGCTGCAAACATGACCCCCTCTATGATGACAACTCAGCCACACTCTAGGCGACAGTACGCCGTCTGCGACCTTACCGTTACAATCTAGAACTTGAAGCAACTCCTAGTACTTCAGAAATTATATCAGTAAGCGTCCTTCACTGATAATTTCTCAGACAACCTGCCGAACAGATTGCTGTACAACCTATAACTGGGTTGTACACCCCTGAAAGCTATGCAGAGAAACGAGAACTAATTTCTGTCCATAGATTTCAGAGCGACGCGCATACCCCAAACTCTCTCAGTTTCCCATATGACGCACTAAATCATAACACTTAAAGTACGTGTGGCTCCGAGCAACGAAATCGCGAGCCCGCTAAACATACAAACAGCAACGAACCCGAGCAGCCGGCGCGCGGGACCCCCAATAAATTGTGAACACACCCACAACTTATTGGAACACCGCTGCTACCATTGTAACATTGACATCCACTACTGCCAACATTGTAACATTGGGTACGATAACCCAATGTAAAACCGGGTAAAATAGTCACCACTGTGACCTTCTATAATGAATACTAAACTAATAAATGTACACACTTCTTATCCTGAGTAACACTTCCTATCAGTTGCACTTGGTAACACTGTTATTGAACACTTGTAATATGAGCTGACATATGATGGTTACACCGGGACCAAAGGTACACTGTCAACAAGGAAATGCTACACAGGATTAAATACGCTGCCACCATCCTGCCTTTGACCACTGAGACTAATCAAGCAACGAGGCAAGAAACATTGCTTGGCTTCGAGAGTACTTTCTATAACTGTCATTAATTATGGGACGGTTGTCAGCCACGATAACCAAAAGATTCTAAGAGGATTCAACAATTGACACAGACGGGAAATTTAACATGAGTTTATTGAGATACCAAATTATACTAAACACCACCATAAAACCTACTCTAACACTGGCAACAAGTTAAGAAATTTAGACATGGAACAAAATTACAGAGATCACACACATTACCTTAATTAAGACCTCTGTCTCTCCCCCTGGCTGGGGATGTCCTACACAGCACCTCTCTGGACCCGGCCGTCCTGATCACTCTACTTTTCCTGGGTCTACAGGCCCTCTATATACACCTCACATAGGGGGGGAGGGGAAGATTTACTGTTGCTACCTACACCCTACATCAAGAAGAGGTCGGCTACACGTGCACAAACACTCAAGAATTCTCCCCACTTGTTTGACATTAAACATACACTGTTTCAAGAGAGGACTTATTAATTTCGTGTGTGGCTGACCTCTGACCTGTCTAAAAGGGGGAAATCCAAGCATGTTTACACATGAGGATCTGGGGTCTACTCCCTTACCCTGTTGACAAGAGTATCATGAAATATTACATACTTGAAACTATGCTGAATAAGACTAACCCAGGAATTTTTAATCAACATACAAGAAAACCGGAGGTCATCTGGGCTGACCTCTTGGAGCAGACTTCCCTGGTTGAGAACTCTAGGGGGGGGGGTCATGGGTGTTACAGTATACTGACTTATTTCAGTATTGCCGATATGTTTGTCATTGGTTTACCCAAGTCCTGTGCTTACCTGAGGGCCACTAACACTATTGGCTTCAATGAGGACAGGAAGCTGGCAGCTTATTGAAGGTCCCCCCCCAATTAAGGTTTTTGCAATTATTTAATATGTAATTTTATGAATTTATATAATGAAACATGCTGAACACTGATACACATAAATATATTAGTGTCACTAATATGCACACAATATTAAATTTTGTGAACAGTAAAATGTACTATTATCACTGCATACATGTTATTTACAGCTACAGTATATATTAATGCACTTTTACAAACCATTAGTAGTTCTGGTGAGCGTGATAATCTTGTAATCATTGATCCAAGCTCAGCCTAGCCCCATGCATTTTGCACCAAATTGTAAGTACAGTACACGCATTTAATATATTTTATTTCTGTAGTATTTTTAATATTATTACTGTGGTTTTTTCATGTGCAATGATGCATTGGGCTTGTCAATGTTTGTATATCACAGAACTTGTAGAACATCAGTAATTTGAGCACCACAAATATGCATAGGGTGAAACTATCAACATGCAGGCGGTTGTTAGTGCCTAAAAAAACCAACGTTGAATGTATTGAAATACCTCTTTCTGGTAGGTCCTTGGTAGTTCCTTGGTGCTTGCTATCAGGCAAGCTGCACCAATTCAATCCATAACAGGCCCTTAGTCATAAATAAGCCTACCAGGGCCCAGATGACAAAACCTCACTCGTTCTATAAAGGCACAAGGAATTAAAAATATCCCTAACCACGAAAAGGCCACAAAAAAGTTGATTGAATTAAAATAAATGACGTGCCCCACTATAAAAGGTTTTTGGCTTCCTGTCTCTGGTAGGCTGGGAGAGAGCAATGGAGGCCTTGTCAGAGACTCCGATCCGGGAATATAAATAAGCCTACTACCACCGACCCTGGGTAGCCTGGTGAGTGCTGGTCACAAAGCCCCACCCCAGAGCTGAAGCGTTTGTAAACACATCAAGGAACAGGGGGGAAGAATGGTGCCATGGAACCGAACCCCAAACAATCTGAAGGGGAAGCCATCAAAACAAGAGCTAATGAAAGGCAGATGGGGTCCAAACCCACTAGTCCCAACAGGTTCAGTGGGTTTCTGTGATTCAGCAGAAAAGGGAGGCCTGGTTGGCCCGGTGCTGTCGATTCCTGGAAGCTACATAAGGTAGGCTTATTTAAGACTAAGGGCCTGTTATAGATTGAATTGGGTTCAGCCTGCCTGATAGCATTTTTTTTTAAGTCTTAAACTTCAAATTTGACTACAGCCTCGCAAGGTTTGTCTATCTTCTCCCGACCTTTCAAGTTGATGAGCTCGATGCAGACAAGACAGAGTGATACATCCCCACCCATGGATGTGACTAAATCACAAGCAGCCTTCATGGTACCTGAAATTCAAATTATGTTTCTTTATCACTGGATAGGTGGTAATTTATAGAGCAATAAAGTAATTTATATATATTTATAATTTTTAGAGATACTAAGGAATAGATAAATTTTGTTGATAATAATTTTACCAATACATTGGAAATTAAAAATTGAAGCAACAGCAAAATGTGAGTAAATTCAATCTAATATTAATTAAGCGGTAATATAACAAAATGAATTAATTAGGAAGTACTAGGTGTCGAAGAAACAACTAAAATGTGTCAGTTGGTGGTGATGTTATAA
>WNGS01158492.1:11688-29950 GCA_020271785.1 Procambarus virginalis
ATATTTATAAATAATTTAGGTACGCAGACAAAATATTTATTACAGCATAAAAATAAATGCTGAGCACATTCAAGAAAAAGCTAATAAAAAATATGTAGTATCTATGATAACTGAATGTTTTTATGTCTATTTCTCTCATATAGACAAAATTCTCTGTTCTCGCTGTTTGAGAGACTCTTAATGTGTATTGAGAATATGCTGCAGTGTAGGAATATACGATTAATGTATATTTTACAACAATATTTTCTTTTTACCATTCTTATAAGGCACTGTAACATCGATTTCCATGGCTTAATATTTTTATCATATATTCAATAACGAACTCACCTGGAGAACTTGTCAGGGAGAGAGCGGGAGGCTGGAGGTGAGGGCGAGGCCTTGGTGGGGCGTCCAGGAGGCCACCTTCAGCGCCTGGGCTCCCCTGGGACTGTACGGCAGCTGGATGTACACACTGCACCTGTACAGCGACCGACGTTCATCGCGAATTCACATATTTATTATTGTTTCATAAAATATTAGCAGCCTGCGATAAATGGCCTAAATAAAATTAATCAGCCTAACATGTTTTTGCATACTATCTTAAGAGATACGTTACCTGCTGCTTACAGGTGCACATGAACACGAGCAGCATGGAGTTGGTCATGGCGAGCGCCCATGGAGGACCTGCAGTAGTGGATGGGGAGGCGGTGACGACCAGAGCCTCGTCGACCACACCAAGAGGCGGTCCTTGAGGGACCACTGGGCGAAGGTGGCGAGGAAGGCGAGGTCGTCGCTCACCACCACCACCGTCACGCACCATGACACCTGCCGCACCTGTTGACGTCAACATGGTAGACGTTATGTGAGAGTGACCTACCCGCCTCAGTAGTGATGTGAGAGTGACCTACCCGCCTCAGTAGTGATTGAGAGTGACCTACCCGCCTCAGTAGTGATGTGTGAGTGACCTACCTGCCTCAGTAGTGATGTGGGAGTGACCTACCTGCCTCAGTAGTGATGTGGGAGTGACCTACCCGCCTCAGTAGTGATGTGGGGAGTGACCTACCCGCCTCAGTAGTGATGTGGGAGTGACCTACCTGCCTCAGTAGTGATGTGGGAGTGACCTACCCGCCTCAGTAGTGATGTGAGAGTGACCTACCCGCCTCAGTAGTGATGTGAGAGTGACCTACCTGCCTCAGTAGTGATGTGAGAGTGACCTACCCGCCTCAGTAGTGATGTGAGAGTGGCCTACCCACTTCAGTAGTGATGTGAGAGTGGCCTACCCACTTCAGTAGTGATGTGAGAGTGACCTACACACTTCAGTAGTGATGTGAGAGTGGCCTACCGGCCTCAGTAGTGATGGGAGAATGACCTACCCGCCTCAGTAGTTGTAGTAGGGATGACAACACAGCGCCCCCTTCTTTGGGGGGTCCCGAAAAGATTAACTTTTGATGGCTCTGAGAATAACGTTTGAGGACATGAGTAGTATTTTGACGTCTTTGCGTGTGTCTTTGATATCCTTGAGTGTGTTATTGATGTCTGAGTGTGCTAATGATGTCACTAATTGTGTTATTGAAGTCTTATTGCGTGTTAATGGTGTCTTCGAATGTGTTATTGACTTCTTTGAGGGTGTTATTGATGTCTTTGAGTGTGTTATTGATGTCTTTGAGGGTGTTACTGATGTCTTTGAGTGTGTTATTGATGTCATGAAGAGTAACTTTGGTGTCTCGAAGAGTGTCTTTGATTATTTTTTTTACTCCATGATGTACTCTGCTAGTTACAATTTGTTTAAAAAAGATAGATTTGACTATGTTTTGTTAAGGGGAAGACTAATTTTAGTTAAGAACTGTAAAGAGATATCTTTGGCTATTTTTAGCCAAAGATAGGCTTATGTGGGTGTGACGATGCTTACTTGACGAAGCATAATGGTCGTTAAGAATGTGTTGAAAGCAGATAAGCTTGACTATTTTTAGATGAGAGAAGTGTTATTTTAGTTAATAAACGACAAAAATTATGAGAATGTGCCAATTTTCAGTTGAGAGAATTGTTATTTTAGTTAGGAAATGATGAAAAGATGATGAAAGTGACTATTTTTTAGTTGATTGGCGAATATTTTAGTTAGAAAACAACAAGAAAAGATAATGAACGTGGCTATTTTCAGTTGAATGACGATGGATAAAGTTAGTTATGAACAGTATGGAAAGTTTCCTTTGATTATTTTTAGCTAAGAGAAAGGTTATTTTAGTTAAGAAACGACAAGAAAATATGATGAATATGTGTATTTTCAGTTGAGGGAAGTGTTATTTTAGTTAAGAAACGACAAGAACACATGATGAACACGACTATTTTTTGTTGATTGACTAATAATTTTAGTTTAAAACGACAAGAAAAGAGTGTCTTGGTAAATTTATTACTGAATAAAGTGAAGATTTGTTTATGAACCGTGTTGTGAAGAACATTCTGAGACCATTGAGAACATGACAAAAACACAGAGAACACGGAAAAGAATGTGAAAATATGATTTGAACTTGCAGAGAACTTGTTGAGAACAAAGAGAATATGACAAAAACACAGAAAACATAGATGAGAATGCGACGAACATAGTGAACATGCTGTGAACATTGGTAGAACATGGGGAATATGGAGAAACTGGTGAAAAATATGATTTAAATGTGCAGAGAACATGAATAATGAGTATCAAAGTTGTACAAAGAACACGGGAGAGAATATACAAATACAGTAAGATTATTGGATAATAACTGTTCTTTTAAATTCTGGGGAGGGAGAGAGGTTTGGATGAGATTGGGAAGGGGGAGTTGGGGAATGGTGAGCTGTGGGGGGAGTAGGGGGGTAAGAGATAAGAAGATAAGGGTGTGGGGGAGGTAAGGGAGGGTGGGGGAGAAAAGGGGTGATGGAAATAAGAGAAAGGATAGGGGCCGGGGGAATGGAGGAGAGAGGGAGGTATGGAAGGAGTAAGGTTTTGAGGGTGGAGATATCGGGATGAGGGGGGGATGCTAGGGATTTGAGAGAGGTAAGTGAGCTGGTGGGCATGGGGTTTAGGGAGGTGGAGGAAGAAAAGGAGGGGAAAAGTAAGGTGTGATATGACCATGTGATTATTATTACCGTGTGAATGATTATTTACATAGCTGAGTAAACAAAGGGTATTGAAGGAGAAGATATGTTTACTTTGATAAAGGTGATAGACTAGAGACCATCTTAATCTGAATTGATCTGAGTTCGATAATTGCTCTGGTATATTTTACAAAATCTGAAATACAGTGAGTTTAAATTTAAGGGAACTTGTACTGATAGTAACAAAGTTGTCCAAATGAACTAAAGCACAAGAACTGAAACTCGGTAACTGCCTTTGTCTTATTTACTACATCTGAAATAGCTATGTTTTAAAGTTTAAGGAAATTGCTCGGATAATAGCGGAATTGTGAGAGGGAACTAAAGTAGGGATGGACACTCGAATTTGCTTACTGGCTCGATCTGATTTACTTCGTTCGAATATACTATGATTAAATCTTGAAAAAAATGATTGGATAGTAAAGAAGTTATACAAATCATGTAAGGTGGGAGACATGAGCTGGAGGTCAGTAACTAAGTTGCTGTATTTTACTTTATCTGAAATACAGCGGTGTTAAATTTCAGGGAAATTGATTTGATATTAAATTAACGAAGAAACGAGAGAGGGTTAAGGCAAGGACAGAGTTCGGTAATTGTTTAATTTATTGCACTACATCTGCAATATGTTTTAAATTACGCTAAAATTGGGCCATTAGTAGTGAAAATGCACTTATAAATGCAGTCTCTGACAAATTTTTGTCCTAAACTGGTCTCTGTCTCATTTTGGTCTTAAACTAGATACTGATTAATTTCGGTCTTTAACGGGACTCTGAATATTTTCGGGCTCAAACTTGTATCTGACTAATTTTGGTCTCCAACTGGACTATGTTCAATTTCGGTCCTAAAATGGTCTCAGTCAAAATTTAGGCTTTAACTGGTCTCTGACAATATTTTGGTCTAAAAATGGGCTCTGAAATTATTTCGGTCTTAAATGGACTCTGTCATATTTTTTGGTCGTAAAATAGTCTCTGTTAAATTCCCGTCAATTTTGCTCTTATATGGTCTTTGAACAATTTTGGTCTATTACTGGACTCTGAAGAAATTCGGTCTTTAACTGGTCTCTGACTAACTTTTGGTCTTTATCTGGTCTCTGACTAATTTTCGGTCTTAAAACGTACTCTGAAGAAATTTGGGTCTTCTACTGATCTCTGAATAATTTAGGTCTCCTACTGGATTCTGAAGGAATTCAGTCTTTAACTAGAACTTTGACAACTTTTCAGACTTTAACTGGTCTCTGAAATTATTTTGGTTGTAAACTGAACTCTGATAATATTTCGGTCTTCAACTGGTCTCTGACTAATTTAGGCCTTAAATGGTCTCAGAAATTATTTGGGGCTTAAAGTGAACTCTGAAAATATTTCGGTCTTTAACTGGTCTTTGAACAATTTCTGTCATCAACTGGTGTTGTAGTATTAAACTACATACATTAGTAACTGAAATTGAGAAGCCTTATCTTATATGGCTGAATTTGTCCTAGACAACCAGTAGGAACACGGATGAATAAGCCAGTCGATCCAGCTTGTGGGTGTGGCTGGTCCCCCACTCATGTACTGGTTTCTAGGTTACTAACTTCCTTTTCAATTGTTCCTATCAAAGGCCACTTACATACTAGCAGTAATCCTATATATATGGCAGCTATATCTGAGGAAATATTGCCAATTTAAATAGAGATGAGAATAATAGTCACTCTGGGTTGGTCGCTGATCCATGTCCTAACCAGAATTATCGTATCTACCTAACATTACTGACCAAGAATGACTAGATAAAATTTCGGAAAGACACTTCCCTTGTTTAGATGATGACTGCGTGTTGATGATGGAAGAAACACTAATTTACTCTACATAACACTTCGTCTAAGGGAGAATTATTGGAACTGAACTCGCTCCAGCAACCTGTTGTCTTAACAATAATGGCTGACTACTCCCTCCTCCACTGACACCCTTGCTAGCTTTGTCCAGATGTCAGTAAGTGGTAGAAAGGTGACATTTACTCTATTATAATACTGTTAATTCAGTTATTTCAAGTGAATATATTTATGATGTTAACAGTCCAAAGAATGCTGTTATAAGAATAATTCCCAGCAGAATAGCTGGCGAATTTAATAGCGACATGGCAATGGTATCACGTTTTCTATTGAAGGAAAATTCCACTACAGGCTACATTTTCTATGGGTAACTTGTATATACTGTTACCGACTCGTACACACAGCTCGTATAATCAAGGGACAGTGATAAAAAGTATTCTAGCGTAAGTCTCTGTCTCTAAAACACGATATACTAGAGTGCCCCTTAAGCCAGTACAAATATAAGAATAACACAAGAATAGGATATAGAAACATGCACATAAAAATATGTATATAATATCAAATAAAAATGCAAGTTCTAACAAATACAAAACTTATTCATTTCAATATCACAATATAATCAAAATGACAGTAATCACATGGAAATATATATATATTCTCACCAGATAATTAATCTACTAAAAGCGAAACAAAAATAAGAATCACAGACTTATCATAACACGATGTACCCCGACTGAGTGTCTCCTCCTTACTGAGGCGTGTCTGATGCTCCTACCCAAAATACCCTTCCTCCCTCTCCATCCAGGACTAGCGATGGCAAACGAGTACTTTTACATAAAGCTAATTAATGAGAAAAGTAATCGTACTCACACAGACAAAAGATGAAATATAAATTTCATCATGCAAATGACATTAATTAATAAAAATGCAATAAATTTATATATAGTAAATACTGAAGTATTAATTATTTACGAGGTAGCATTTGGCAATTCTACAAATGAACACGTCCAAGCTCCTGGTCCAGAAAGTGACCCGGAATGGACAGGTATTAAACAGGGCAACAAGCAAGCCCGCTCCTTGCTCCAAACTATGCTGCCATATTCTACTACACTTACAAAAAAGCATACACATATGTATGAAGAAATAAAATACAATAATTTATTTATTATTAAATATTGTGAATATTCATAACTAGGGATATGTAACACCCTCACCTCCAAGAAAAAAAATGCAAATGATTGAAGATCAATGGCATTTTTTTCTGAAAGTAAGAATGAAACAAATAAAATAAAAATTAAAATAAACATATCTCATTATTATGTTACATCATACACAAATCTCCTGGATAAAGCATCAGCAATTACATTCTGCCTACCAGGAATGTGCTTGATCTCTACAATGAATTCTTGTAGAAATAAGGACCATCTAAGAATCCTTTGGTTCTTAATTTTCATCATGTGGATAAATACAAGTGGGTTGTGATCAGCATACACTAACACTTTATTAACTGAAAGATAAGCTTGAAATTTCTTAATAGATAAAATGACACCTATTGCCTCTTTTTCTACCACTTAATTGTTCTTCTGTGCTTTATTAAACTTTCAAGTTATAATAATATACTGGGTGTTCAATGTTATCAAGGCCAACCTGTATAAGAACTGCACCGATTTCCAGATCAGATGCATCAATATGCAGAATAAAAGGTCTGTCATATTGAGGGCTGGCAAGAACAGGTGACGTTGATAATATTCGCTTTAAATTCTTCAATGAATTTTTACAATCTTGTGCCCACTTAAATTTCACTTGGTTATGCAACAAATTAGTTAATGGGGCAGCAACCGTAGAAAAATTCTTACAGTACCGCCTGTAGTAAGCACACATTCCAATAAATCTTTGCACTCCCTTTTTACTAGTTAACACTGAATAGTCCACTATTGCTTGTATTTTATCTTGCAAAGGTAGTATCTTACCCTGTCCCACTTCATGTCCAAGATATATTATAGTGCCCTGTGCCCAACTACACTTGTTGACATTCGCTGTTAGTTCGGCACTCTGCAACCCAGTAAATAATTTCTTATGACCTGACAGGTGGTCTGTCCAACTATTACTCTACAAGAGTATATCATCTAGGTATGCCCTGCAATTTGGCTCGTCCTTAAGCAAACAATTCAAAATTTTTTGGAAAGTGGCATGTGCATTTCTCAAACCCAAAGGCATAACGCTGAATTCATATGCACCATCAGTTGTAATAAAGGCTGTCACTTCCCTAGCATAATCACTTTGATAGATCTGATTGTAGCCCTTAGTCAAATCAAGTTTTGACACATATTGAGCATTACCTATCTGGTCTATACATTCTTCTAAAAGTGGTAATGGGAACACATCAACTGTTGTTACCTTGTTTACCTTGCGATAGTCCACATATAACCTTCAGGTTCCCCCTGGTTTTGGCACCAGCAAACAAGGAGAACTCCAAGAACTTTGGCTTGGACGGATGAAGATATGTTGAAGTAGATAATCCACTTCCTGTTGGATGAGTTTTCTTTTCTCGGGATTCACCCTGTATGGATGATGTCGAATTGGAGTGCTGTTAAGCAGTTGGATGTCGTGGGTGTTGAGATGAGTCTGTGTGGGTACCTCCCCAAACAGATTCACATGTGTGTCCAGCAGGACCTGGAACCTATCACGCTGCTCCTCCTGTAAATGACAGGATCTCCTTCCCTCCGGAACTAACACTGAGATAATGAATGTTAACATCTTTCCCCTCATTATAATCCTCCTCAGGTGGTAACTCCTCCTGACTAAAACAAGCTACAACACCTGGTCGACAATAGGCTTTTAAACGGTTGAGGTGCACAATCATTTGTTGTCCTGAAAGATTAGGGTTAGACAATTTATAAGACAAATCTCCCAACTTTTCTACCACTTGATAGGGTCCTTCGAACTTATGGAACATGGAAATCCCAAGACGAGGTTTCAACACCAACACCAAATCACCGACTGCAAACGACCTGAGCTTTGTCTTAAACTTCTTGTCATATCGCTGCTTCATCTCTTGCTGAGTCTTCCCAAGATGTTTCATAGCCAACTCTTTTGCACGACACAACTTGTTCTTGACATCACTCAAGTAGCGATCACTTTGATGACCAGAGATATCACCAAGCAACCTCTCTTGAAGCATCTTCAATGGACCTCTTACCTGGTGTCCGAGTACTAGATCAAATGGAGCACAACCAAGTGACTCTTGTAACCCTTCTCTGGCTTCAAAAAGAACAAAAGGAAGATTTTCGTCCCAATGATGTGGATGAGTCTTCACTGTAGTCTTCACCATCTGCTTTAACGTTTGATGAAAACGCTTAATCCCACCTTGACTTTGTGGATGATATGGACCCGAAAACTTATGTTGAATCCCATGCGATTCACAAGAAGTTCTGAAAACTTTGGAACAAAAGTTTCCCCCATTATCAATCTGGATAACACGAGGCATCCCAAACAAAGAGAAAAATCGCTCTAGACACTTGATAAGATTATGAGCCTTAGTGTTCTTTAAAGCATTTGCCTCAGGAAATCTCGTCGTCAATTTCATCATGGTGAACAAAAACATATTACCTCATTTAATTCTCGATAAATGACCTTAGTTCTCGATAAATGACCTTAGTTCTCGATAAAGGACCTTAGTTCTCGATAAAGGACCTTAGTTCTCGATAAAGGACCTTAGTTCTCGATAAAGGACCTTAGTTCTCGATAAAGGACCTTAGTTCTCGATAAAGGACCTTAGTTCTCGATAAAGGACCTACACAATCCATGGCAACATGAGAAAAAGGTTCTTCTGGAACTATAATAGGTTGTAGTGGTGCTCTTGGCAGAGACTGGTTTGGCTTCACCACAGTTTGACATGTTACACAATTACGACAATATCTGACCACATCTCTCTTCAATTTAGGCCAATAAAAATACTTACATATTTTATGGTACATATTGTTGACCTTGGTGACCTCCCATGGGGGTCATCATGTGCAGCCTGCAGGACCTGCTCGCGATAAACACAGGGGACAACTAGTTGGGTTCTGGTCTCACAATCATGTGATGAGGGAGCTCCCTTGGGTCTCCATCTTCTCATCAGAAGTTGATCCTTGAAGAAGAAACCCGTCCCGTCCTCCAATGCATCTACAGTAGCAGTGGCGTCTGAACTACATTCAAATAAACTTGGATCAGTATTCTGTAAAGAACTGAAGGTTAAGGACTCAGACTCAGAAGCGAGCGTGCAAGTACCTAGCAACTTGACCTTTCCTGACCCTGGCCGGTCAGAATAAAATGGAGTCACAGCTACTTCAGTCTCGCTCTCGTCAAATGGTTCAGAAGTGGAGACAAGCGGGCACACAGTTAGTTCAGCCTCCTCACCTTTACCTTCCTTGTAGTTTGGGCTCGGCGGGGCTTCTACTAAGGACTCATTCTCATCATCCAACTGAGTCATTAAAGAATCCTCAAGATCCACCTCCCACTCCTTAACTGAAGGAGTCCTGGTCATGGGAACATCTACCTTGGTTAAGACAGGATTACTATCACCCATTTTACCCATTGACCTGGTCACAACACATGCAGGGTAAATAATGCCATCATCTCCTTCTGGTTGAGCAAGTAAACTATTTGGGTTAATTTACATTATTGGACACTTGGTCCCTTCAATCTTACGGTCCCAAAATCATTCCCTAGAATAATGTTCACTCCTGGAATGAGCAACTGTTTACTCACACCAATATTACACCACCCAGAAGTATAAGTGGAATCAAGGTTAATCTGTATTAAAGACACTTGTTGTACATTACCTGCAATACTTTGTAGTAGTACAACCTCACCAAGATATCTTGTATCAACATCAACAAGCATATTATTGGAAATTAGAGACTGTGAAGCTCCAGTATCAAGGAGTAATTGAACAGTCTTACTACTGCCATCTTTACACAGTAATGTACCCGTAGAAATATATGGTTTGAACTTGAACTCAGTCATCTAATTGAAATTGACTGTAATACATGGTGAATTATTTGTTTGCAACTCTTTACTCATAATGAGACCAGTTGGTCTTAATTCAGGATGCAAATTAAAACAAGAATTAATCACTTGTTCTTTCATCTTACAATGAGTTCAATATCTGACAGTGGTCACACCTGTTGAGCCTACTGCAAATTTAGAATTCACATTAATAAGGTTTGATGTCCCTGTCAATGGTTTATCAAGTTTAGTTTTTGTAAGAGAAGAGTTCATGGGAGTAGCTGGAGAATTAGTACTGCGTTTGTTCTGATAAGTATTTCTGTGAGCAGTATAGTTTACTCTACTTGTAAAACTATTTGATTGGGCTTTCAAATGGGCCCTTGTTAACATCTCATGCTCATCAGCGAGCTTAGACAGCTCATAAATATCTGTGGTGCCTTTCTGTTCCGCCATAAAAGGAGATAATTTATCTACTAAATAAAAGATAAAAAAAGATCTACTAGATAAAACTTCTTCTGTAATAAAAAGTTTTTAAGAGCATGAAACTCTGTAATAGACAGTGATTAAAGCCATCTGTTACAATAATTAGTTTTCAACCTGGTGAAATCAGCAATTGTTTGTTCATACACCCACTTTAAATTTCTGAATTTCTGTCAATGTGCCTCAGGGTTTACCTAATATGTATTTAAGAGGCTGTTTTTGACAAACTGGTAGTCAAAGCTATTTGCATCAGGCAATTATGTGAACACCTCTTCACTCTTCTCCTCTGAATTGACTCTGCATTATAGCTACCCTACTGGTCTACTGGCCAGTCCATACTTACTGCAATCTTGGTAAAATGTGAGAAGAAAACCTCAGGGTTTTCCAAATTGAACTTAGGCAATTCGACATACTTATTTACTTTAGATTGAGGGTTGGTATTATTTGCAACATTGCTAGTATTTCCATGTCCAGCTGCCAGTCTCTGTGTTTCTACTTTGTTATTGTCCTCTGCTATTTGTCTTTGAATTTCTAACTACCTAGTTTGTTCTTCTGCTTGTTGTTTCTTTGCTGACTCTAACTGCAACTGAACTATAAGTCTCGCATTCTGTGCCTCATTGTCTAACTGTTGTTGTCTTTCTTGAGCTGCAAATGTTAATTTTTCTGTTGAGTCTCAAATTAATTTTTTTTTCCTGCTGAGTCTCAAGGCTAGCAAATTCAAGCTTAGATTCGAGCTCAAAACGTCTTAATAACAGTTGCTCATTTGTCCCATGACTTAATTTTTCCAGGACCTCTTCCCCTAGTTTACCATCTTCTACTAGATGCGTAATTATCAATTTCACTATCTGTGCTGTGACCATCTTATGCTAATCATCTTATGCAGCCATCTTGGCTGCTAACTCTAGTTTACCTGCCGTACTGATCAAGGCAATCTTTGTCAGGTTCTTAATCCCTTCAAAGTTTGGTTCAGCAAACAACGGCTCTACTTGACTCTCCATGGTTAACACTTGGCACTTCACTTTTATGGAAATATTATAATAATAATTAGCACGACACTGAACACTGCTTAGCCCACTGCACAAGTGAATTATAAATAACTTACCTCAAAATTGTGAATGCGTGTATGTTGACACTGGCTGAGTATGATGAAACACAGGACATTAATCACTGTCACGGAAATAATTTGCACAAATTTTCCTAGATCACACTTTTTCTTAGGAAAGCAAGGTTAGATTAATAAGCTTTTATATAATGTTGGAAATCTCCCGGTTACAGGTTACCATGTAGGAACAGTCTCCCAGTTACAGGTTATCATGTGGGAACAGTCTCCCGGTTACAAGCCCCCAATATTTTGTTACCGACTCGTACACACAGTTTGTATAATCAAGGGACATTGATAAAAATAGACTAGGGTAAGTCACTGTCTCTAAAACACGATATACCAGAGTACCCCTTAAGGCAGTACAAATATAAGAATAACACAAGAATAGGATTTCTAAATATTTTTTTATTTTTAGAAACTTTTAGAATTAGAAACATGCCCATTAAAATATATATAATCTATATAAATAAAAATGGAAATGTTCGTTTGTTCAAAATCGCTAATCTCCGAATGTTCTTCACCAATTACTTAGAAATTTTCACAGAACGTTTTATTTGTATCCGAGTGGGTTTTTATATACATATTATATAGATGTCACGTCTGTGACAGGAAAAAACATGCTTCTTTTGAAAAACTGTATTTTTCATGTGAGGGAAAACTTAGAAACTTCTTTACCGATTGTTTTGAAATTTTGACACAATGTTGCATTATAATAGGTGCGTATTTTTATATACCTACAATATACATGCCTCACCTGTGACAGGAAAAAAACATGCCGTTTTTTAAAACAGCACTATCTGTTGGACGTAACAGCAATGCACACTGTAATCTCTGGAAGTTCTTCACCGATTGCTTTGAAATTTTTACACAACGTTCCACTCGAATATGCGCGTGTTTTTATATATATATTATAGATGCCACACCTGTGACAGTTAAAAACATGTTTTTTTTTAAGAACAGTGCCATCTGTTGCACGTAATAACAACACTTTCTATACTAAATATGTTAAGATTCCATTTTAATGTTTCTGATTGCATTGATAAATGGTATTTTCATAGATTTCTATATATTTTCACTTTGATTTAATTATTTTTCGTGACAATGTGTTGGAATTAATCTGTGTTGTTTACCATACATATTAATTTTGTAAATTTAAGTATAGATGCCCCACCTGTGACAGGTATAAAAGATTTTTTTTAAGAAACAGCACCATCTGTTGCACGTAAGAGCCACACATGTTGTACTAAATATGTTATGATTCCATATCAATGTTTCCGATTGCATTAAAATTGAATTGTCATAGATTTCGATTTATTTTCATTTTGATATCATTATTTTGTTTGACATTGAGTTGGAATTGAGCTGTGTTTTTACCATGCCGTTCATATCGTGAGCAAAGTTTTTTTTTATTTTTTCATTGATTTTCATTTCGTTTTTTAACAGTTTTCTTATTTTTCGGTGATGGGAATATCAGATCATTTGGGAATGCATCGGACGAGGGAGTGGGGAATTGTGGGNTCAAAAAAAACTGGTAGCACTTTTACCCCAGGCGCCGAGTGTCTCAGAAGCAATGGGGACAAATTGTAGTGGTGATCCAGTTCTCTATACTTACGGGATTTGGCTGCTTCCTTGTGGGTGGCAACACTGAGGTCAATGTAGGTGTTAGCCAGGGTTGATACGCACGTGTAGTCCCATACCAACTGCTTGCCATTCTTCCAGGGGTTCACTGTGATACCATCCGGGCGACCAATAAGAGCATCAGAGTTACGGGGCGTTAGGTAACGGGGCTCTCTTTCAGCTGGGCATCCAGCTGTGGTGAGGCTCCTCTTGATGATGTCGGTAACTTCACTGTGCCTCAAGTGCCATCCTCCTGTGCTTTGGCAGAGTAGGCCATGGTGGCCGTACCTGTCAGCCACCATCTCGCCGCAAATACACCTATATCTGGTGTGGATTGGGGCAGCAAGGCGGAGGGCCACAGCAATTCGGAGGGTGTGTGGTGTGAGACGCGTGCCAGTTGCCAACATTGGGGTTGCTAACAGGAAATCCCCTGCATGTGGGGCTGCTACTGCTGTGAGGCGAGCAATGTTGTGTTGTGTTGTTGCAGCACCCAGGCACTTTGCAGCAACTTGGTCTACAATGGGGCCATCCCAGCTGGATTGCTTGTGGGCTTTTGGGGAAGGTGGTTGAGGTGATGGGCCTGCACGAGAGGCCCACTCTTCCTTCCTTCCGAACCTTCCGGCCACTCCCACGTCCGCTTGGTGTATTCACGGTGAATATGGTTGAGTCTTGGTACGGTGAGGCCAAGATGTCTCAGGGTAATGGCTGAGAAGGCAGCAGCTCCTCCGCCACACGTTCGTCCCTAGGCCTCTCTCTCTCAAATATATATATATATATATCACTAAGAACTCTTTGACCCGACCAGGATTCGAACCCATGCCGTCCAGGATCACCCCTAAACGTACACAGTACCGTGACCACCGCACCAATGATCGTCTATAAGGATTGGTCAGTCATGGCGCTTATTATCTAAGCTCCCTGACTGACCAACCCCCGACGACACTCATGGATCCTATATATATATATATATATATATATATATATATATATATATATATATATATATATATATATATATATATATTTGAGAGAGAGAGGCCTAGGGGACGAACGTGTGGCGGAGGAGCTGCTGCCTTCTCAGCCATTACCCTGAGACATCTTGGCCTCACCGTACCAAGACTCAACCATATTCACCGTGAATACACCAAGCAGACGTGGGAGTGGCCGGAAGGTTCTACGGTGTACCATCTATGTGAAAACTTATCAAAACAGGTGGGATGGCAGTGTGTAGTCATGGAGGCTGGAGTGAGGATGGACCCTGCAGGCCTCCCATAGTGAGGGGAGGTGGGGGGTGAGTGAGGGGTGTTGTGTGGTCAGGAGAGAGAGGCACGGGTTACGTGTGTGCCAAATAGTGTTTTGTGTTTTTCTTTTTTGAAAGTTTTGTTGAACAAGTTACGTTGTCAGCGATAATTGGCGCAACATATCTATCATATTGTGAGTACATCACACGTGCAGTGAGTCAGATTACAAGTGTATGATTCATCTATCATTGTGCATTGATATACGGGGAAATTATACCAGTGTTAGTGTCGCCCTGACCCCCGCCCCCACCCAGCGCCCAGGCCGGGAAGTACCTGCTCTCCCCCTCCTTCCTTATTAATATATATATGTATATATATATATATATATATATATATATATATATATATATATATATATATATATATATATATATATATATATGAATATGAAAACTCACACCCCAGAAGTGACTCGAACCCATACTCCCAGGAGCAACGCAACTGGTATGTACAGGGACGCCTTAAACCGCTTGACCATCATGACCGGACATTAAGGAAGTGATAGCCTGAGCTATATGAACCACTTCCCCGCCGGCACTTGGATGGTTATCTTGGGCATAGCATTTTATCAAATCACCTCATTTTTTGGGGCAACACGTGAGGAACACCAATGCGAACAAGCCTGAATGGTCCCCAGGACTATATGCGGCTTGGATGAGGTGAAAACAAACTTTCAACACAAGCCAGAACGGGGTATAAGCTAAAGGGAAGAATGGAAGTAACTGCAGAGGGCCTATTGACCCATATTTCTTGATGCTTCTATATTGGAGCGGAGTCTTGAAGTGGGTAGAATATAATTGTGCATTAATTGGCTCTTGATTGCTAGTGTTGACTTCTTAATGTGTAGTGCCTCGCAGATATCAAGCCGCCTGCTATCGCTGTATCTATCGATGATATCCGTGTTTTCTGTTAAGACTTCTCTGGTGATGGTCTGGTTGTGGGAAGAGATTATATGTTCCTTGATAGAGCCCTGTTGCTTATGCATCGTTAATCGCCTGGAAAGAGATGTTGTTGTCTTGCCTATATACTGAGTTCTTTGAGGCTTACAGTCCCCAAGTGGGCATTTGAAGGCATAGACGACATTGGTCTCTTTCAAAGCGTTTTGCTTTGTGTCTGGAGAGTTTCTCGTGAGTAGGTTGGCAGTTTTCTTGGTTTTATAGTAAATCCTCAATTGTATCTTCTGATTTTTGTCTGTAGGGATAACGTTTCTATTAACAATATCTTTCAGGACCCTTTCCTCCATTTTATGAGCTGTGGAAAAGAAGTTCCTGTAAAATAGTCTAATAGGGGGTACAGGTGTTGTGTTAGTTGTCTCTTCAGAGGTTGCATGGTGTTTCACTTTCCTTCTTATGATGTCTTCAATGAAACCATTGGAGAAGCCGTTGTTGACTAGGACCTGCCTTACCCTACAGAGTTCTTCATCGACTTGCTTCCATCCTGAGCTGTGGCTGAGAGCACGGTCGACATAAGCGTTAACAACACTCCTCTTGTACCTGTCTGGGCAGTCACTGTTGGCATTGATGCACATTCCTATGTTTGTTTCCTTAGTGTAGACTGCAGTGTGGAAACCTCCGCTCCTTTCCATGACTGTTACATCTAGAAAGGGTAGTTTCCCATCCTTCTCCATCTCGTAAGTGAAACGCAACACGGAATTTTGCTCAAATGCCTCCTTCAGCTCCTGCAGATGTCTGACATTAGGTACCTGCATAAAAATGTCGTCAACATACCTGCAGTATATGGCCGGTTTCAAGTTCATATCGACTAAGACCTTTTGTTCGATGGTACCCATGTAGATGTTCGCAAACAGGACACCTAGGGGAGAACCCATGGCGACCCCATCTACTTGCTTGTACATGTGCCCATCCAGGCTCGAGAAGGGTGCCTCTTTAGTACAAGCTTGGAGTAGTTTCCTTAGAATGCTTTCTGGTATGTCAAGAAGAGTGCAAGCTGGATCACAATACACTCTGACCGCTATCATCCCGATTGTTTCATCCACAGGTACGTTGGTAAACAGTGATTCTACGTCCAATGAGGCTCTTATCCCTGTGGCCCGTGTTCCCCGCAGTAAGTCAACAAATTCCTTTGGAGACTTCAGGCTGAAGGCGCAAGGGACATAAGGAGTCAGCAAACCGTTGAGTCGCTTCGCCAATCTGTACGTAGGTGTGGGTATCTGGCTGATGATTGGCCGAAATGGGTTGCAGGCTTGTGTGTCTTGACATATCCATATGCGTATCCAGGTTTGTATTCTCCAATAATCTTTGGCAGGTGGAGTCCGGATTTCTTGGCGTTCACAGTTTTGATCAATTTGTTGACCTTTGCCTTCAATTCGGCTGTAGTGTCCTTCGTTACTCTTTGGAATTTAGTTTGGTCAGAGAGTATGAGGTTCATTTTCGCCAGATATTCGTCTTTTTAAGAATGACGTATATTGGCGACTTGTCATCTCTCCTGACGACTATCTCTTTGTTCTCACGAAGACTCTTAGCTGTAGCTAAGTAAGTAAGGAGGTAGAAGTTAGCTCTTAACTTCTTCTACGCTAGCTCGCCCAGATGATATCACAGTGAATAGCCACACGTTCCATAATCACACGTTTCCTATCTTACTAAACGCCTTATATACTGTGGAGACATATTTTTAGTACATAATAAACATTTACCCTAATAGAGTTGTTGTATGTTCAAGGGTTTTACTCGATAACCAACCCACATGCCAGAAATTATCAGACTAAGCACGTTACAGAAGGGTTGCAGGTGCAGTTTTTCAATGAAGGCCTGAGAGTGCCGAAGATGATCAGTAGAAAAAGTGCCAAGTTAAGGTAAGGTACATACTCAAATGTTAAAACCTTTCTAACAAACGTGACCTGACATAAGCCTAGTTCCCCTTTTTCTCTTTCTTTTTCTTTCGCCTCATATTCTTACGTTCCAATCTTACATCAATCTTATACCTCTTATTACACCCATCCCATCTGTACTTTTCTTCTTGTTCTTACCTTCCTCTAGGAATTACCTCCTCTTAACTACTCCTCACCTCTCTCTTGCCTTAGTAATGCCCTTGCCTCTCTCGCTCCCAGTTACAGCTCAGCTCCTGTGCCAGGTAAGTCCAATTCGGTCGTGCAACTTAGAAATTTTTGTTCCGAGCTACTGAAACTAAAACTACAACAACAACCTCGTTCCCTTCACTGTCGACTTGATAATGGTCCAGGACGAACTGAATATTGTCGTTTCTTCACTTTCTGTGTGTGGTCAAGTCATCATATCTTCAGCCACGTTATTGTGACTCATCGCCTGCAAAGGTTTTGCTTACCTGTTTGACCACCATATTCACCACGCCAGCCCGTAATCCGTCAGAAGGAATTGTATACTTGTATCTTGAAGAAAATTAAGAATAAAGAAAAAGATGAAATTTAATATTTCAAATATTCGGACGTGGTAAAATTTCTTTATTTGCATTAGAAAAATTATTGATAAGATAAAACACATTCATCTTACAAAGCCAAGAGGATATGCAGTATATTGTGATATGATGCATATTAAACATTATGGTCGTAATATCAGTGCAAATTTTAATAATATAAACTGAATGTTATAGCACGAGAAAAATTATCATGAAGGATAAAGTATAAAAAAATCAATCAAGAAAACTCGCTGTTTCACAAAAACCAAACCTACGTAAAATGAGACCTTGTCCTAAATATTCCAAGTTTCATCTTCTCGTCTCCCAGTCTGATAGTTGTACTATCAAGTGGGTCTGATCGACTGCTATTTTGAGACATGGACGCTCGATAAATCTGTTAATATTTATCAATAATTTAGGTACGCAGACAAAATATTTATTACAGCATAAAAATAAATGGAGCACATTCAA
>WNGS01158493.1:19524-37661 GCA_020271785.1 Procambarus virginalis
ACAGGCAAAAAATTACACAGAGACATATGAATATGCAAAACAAAAATTAAGATACTGCTTGAATGATCTAAGAAAAGATCAGCATCAACATGTTTACGTCTAACACGTTTACACACGTTTAAACAACACGTTTAAACAACACGTTTAACAATAAAGACTGTTAGTGGTGACAAAAGGCCTGACACTCTCCCTAGGATGGACAAAATTACAAAAATATTTGAAGACACACACACTATCCGTGTGTAGATCAGCAACGTATGCAAGACCAGCCAGCATTTGGACTGTCTTCCATACTTGGAAAAAGTTTCATTGTGAGTTCCAAGTGAGCGGGTTCGAATCCTACTGATTTTCTCTCTAAAAGTGTCATTCATAACTCAGCCCGTCGTCTCTAGATGCCACAACGAACAGAAAATGATGTACTAAAACACTGATGCCTAACCTAACCGAGCGACGCTTGCATAGAAAACGAAAATTATTAGGAGACACTATGATATATAGTACATTATATTTGGTCCGTGGGGAATTTGACGTCAAATACGATGTGTTATTTCTAGAGACCAGGTTGCGTAATTACGCATAACACACATGTCAGACCAATTCTGGAAAATGCAGTGTCGGCGTGGATATGTTATCTCGTCACAGAAAATGAATCTGGCGGAAATCCAATGGCTTACCAAACACAAGTCCCAGACCTGAGAAGCAAGAGTTACGAGGAAACATTAAAGAAACTGGACATCACATCACTGGAAGGAAGAGTTGATACAAGGGAGATATGACCACTGTATATAAAATAGTTTTTTAAATATTTACATTTTTCCCCATAATAAATTCTGAAGAATTTACATACTAGACAAAACCAACCAATTATAAAGTGACAATTCCACTAAATAGGGGTAAGGTAATAGCTTGGTATCATAATAGTCCACAAGAATATTATATATATCTTCAATATCAAAGAGATAAAGTACTGAAATAGTCAGATGTTCAATTAAAGGTTCAAAGCCGGGATCCAAGAGCTAAATCTTAAACCGCCGCAAGAAGAAGTAATCTACGATATTACTCACTGTTAAAATAACATCGAATATTCCTCAAATTTCAATACCATAACACCCAAAAAATACAACAGGCATTAATGCCAAATATGGAGTCAGTTTATTTGACCACACTTTTCCAAAATTGACCATAGATTAAAAGAAAAATCCCATGGCCTCATACAACCAAGTATAGTAACACCTGAACCAACATGGACACCGAGTGGATATATACAGCTTCATACAAGGCTCTTTTTGTTTACACGTGTGACTCGCCCATTTTGTTTAGTCAAGGGCGGGTTAGGGCCCGCTGTTTACCAGTAGTGTGGGGCGCTCCACACCCATATTGGGACACCCCAAACTGCTGGTTTATTAAAAAGACTCGCTGTATATGATCTCCCATATGCCTACACTACTACTGTATATGTGTATATATGCCACACATGGCCCAACACACGCTCACCACACATGGTCTTTATGACTGACATTCGACAGACATCATGTGGACCAGATGGTCACTATATGTGGCCATATCATGAGGATACGTGATTTATTACTCAGGCCAGAAGGGGTTGACACAGAGCCTGTCACAAGCCAACATGGCTCGTCACAAGCCAACATGGCCTCAATATGAGTCCATAGAAGCATAAATGACCTCCACAATGTCCAACATGGACCCCATACTGACCCAAGTGGTCGTCACACGGCCCCACACAAGCCAACATGGAGGCAACATGGCACCACATAAGCCAACATGGCACCACACAAGCCAACAAGGCGCCAACATGGCACCACACAAGCTAACATGGCGGCAACATGGCACTACACAAGCCAACAAGGAGGCAACATGGCACCACACAAGCCAACATGGCGGCAACATGGCACCACACAAGCCAACATGGCACCACACAAGCCAACATGGTGGCAACATGGCACCACACAGGCTAACATGGCGGCAACATGGCACCACACAAGCCACATGGCGGCAACATGGCACCACACAAGCCAACAAGGAGGCAACATGGCACCACACAAGCCAACATGGCGGCCACATGGCACCACACAAGCCAACATAGCGGCAACATGGCACCACACAAGCCAACATGACGGCAACATGGCACCACACAGGCTAACATGGCGGCAACATGGCACCACACAAGCCAACATGGCGGCCACATGGCACCACACAAGCCAACATGGCGGCAGCATGGCACCACACAGGCTAACATGGCGGCAACATGGCACCACATAAGCCAACATGGCACCACACAAGCTAAAATGGCGGCAACATGGCACTACACAAGCCAACATGGCGGCAACATGGCACCACACAAACCAACATGGCACCACACAAGCCAGCATGGTGGCAACATGGCACCACACAAGCCAACATGGCAGCAACATGGCACCACACAAGCCAACATGGCGGCAACATGGCACAACACAAGCCAACATGACACCACACAAGCCAACATGGCGGGAACATGGCACCACACAAGCCAACATGGCACCCCACAAGCCAACATGGCGACACCATGGCACCACAAAATCCAACATGGCGGCAACATGGCACCACACAAGCCATCATGGCGGCAACATGGCACTACACAAGCCAACATGGCGGCAACATGGCACCACAGAATCCAACATGGCGGCAACATGGCACCACACAAGTCAACAAGGCGGCAACATGGCACCACACAAGCCAACATGGCGGCAACATGGCACCACACAAGCCACATGGCGGCAACATGGCACCACACAAGCCAACATGGCGGCAACATGGCACCACACAAGCCAACATGGCGGCAACATGGCACCACACAAGCCAACATGGTGGCAACATGGCACCACACAGGCTAACATGGCGGCAACATGGCACCACACAAGCCACATGGCGGCAACATGGCACCACACAAGCCAACAAGGAGGCAACATGGCACCACACAAGCCAACATGGCGGCCACATGGCACCACACAATCCAACATGGCGGCAACATGGCACCACACAAGCCAACATGGCGGCAACATGGCACCACACAAGCCAACATGGCGGCAACATGGCACCACACAAGCCAACATGGCGGCTCATGGAACCACACAAGCCAACATGGCGGCAACATGGCACCACACAGGCTAACATGGCGGCAACATGGCACCACACAAGCCATCATGGCACCACACAAGCTAACATGGCGGCAACCTGGCACCACACAAACCAACATGGCACCACACAAGCCAACATGGCACCACACAAGCCAACATGGCACCACACAAGCCAACAAGGCGGCAACATGGCACCACACAAGCCAACATGGCGGCAACATGGCACCACACAAGCCATCATGGCGGCAACATGGCACCACACAAGCCAACATGGCGGCAACATGGCACCACACAAACCAACATGGCGGCAACATGGCACGACACAAGCCAACATGGCGGCAACATGGCACCACACAAGCCAACATAGCGGCAACATGGCACCACACAAGCCAACATGGCACCACACAAGCGAACAAGGCGGCAACATGGCACCACACAAGCCAACATGGCGGCAACATGGCAGCACACAAGCCACATGGCACTCTTATGAACTTCCCTTGTAAACCATTACTCAAGCGCCACCACCTTCAGTCCGGAGAAATGATGCACTCCAGTCTGAATTTTCCTCTGTGTGTGTGTGTGTGTGTGTGTGTGTGTGTGTGTGTGTGTGTGTGTGTGTGTGTGTGTGTGTGTGTGTGTGTGTGTGTGTATGGGTGTATGTGTACATTTACTATTTTGTGCCTACAAGGTCGAGCTGTTAGCTCTCAGACCCAGCTATCTATCCCTCAGTAGTCTATTAGACTGAAACATATTTTTCCTTTTAGCATACCTATTGCACACAAGAATTTCTAGCCAAGACTTAGGACCGTGAGGACTGAATCTTCTCGTTGTGTTCAAGCTAGCGTGGTCGGTATAAGTAGTGGCCAAAGGTTCCTCTTTTTTAATTCGTCAGACAACTGCTGCTGCTACTGGCTCTCTAAGGAGCTTCACAAGCTGGATCTCGAAGCCTCACGTTCGAGGAGTGAGTCTCTAAGAGGAGATCATTGGTACTTTGGTTGAAATTGTTTTTTTTTTTTTTGTCGTTCAGTTATTTCGCCACTTTCTCCCTTGTTTTCTCAAAAAATAGAGAAGTCTTTAACTTTACGTTACTTTATTTTCCAGTTTTTGTTTTACTTATTCCCATCAACATCAGTGTCGATAGGAATTTTTCGTTTTGGGCTTTACGAAAAAAAAAATTTCCACAAAAGCAGGATTTTGAATCCCTCAGTCTAGGATTTTTTAGTATCATATACCATGGTCAACCACCACCTGGAACTGTGTTCCTGTCTTCTCTGTGGTCTTGTTCTCTTTTGGTCTTCCATGGCTCCTCTTTTCTTCCCCCTGGCTCCTCTTTTCTTCCCCCTGGCTCCTCTTTTCTTCCCCCTGGCTCCTCTTTTCTGCCTCCTGGCTCCTCTTTCTTGTTTCCAGTGTTCGAATATCTTTGTGGTTTGTAGTGTTCGAATTCCAGGGTGGTGAATCCTCTCATTGTCAAGAAAAGGAGATGCCTACCACATATCTCAGTCTGATAGGCGGTATATTCGTTGCTGCTCCGTCTGGGTGCAAATAGGTCACGCTGAGAGAAAATATACCTCTCTAGGTCATACCGAGGGAAATATACCTCCTTGCCTGGCTTATTTCCGGGAGAAATATACCTCACTATTTCATTTAGTGTGGGGGGGAAATATACCTCCCTAGGGGGCACTGTGCTTGGACACGGACACAGGATACATGTCGGCACGTGCTTGCACAAGGACGCAGGTACAGGTGGACACGTGCTTGGACACGGACAAAGGTACAGATCATTAAACTCTGGAAGTTCTCTTTCTCGAGAGAGTGATCTGGTGGAAAGCGTTCAGTTCAGCGTGGGTAGTACTCGCTCAAGAGGACTCAAATGGAAACAGAGTACCCAGATGAGACACAGAGACACGAGAAAGAATTCGTTCAGTGTCAGATTAGTTAACAAATGGAATGCTCTTAGAAATGAGGTGGTGGAGGCAGACTCAAATACCTATTTTCAAATTAGACACAATAGGACCCATCAGGCTCTGAAACCTGAACACCATCTGATTGCCAGTTGAGAGTCAAGACCAGAGAGCCAAAGCTCAGCCCATTAACATGCACAACTAGATGAGTAGAGTACAACAAGGATAGTACTGGCTGGGGTCATATACACTTCAACTCGAGAGAGTTGGTGCAAATAGGTCACGCTGAGTCAAATTTATTGGTCACGCTCGACCAATAAAGTTGATATTTACAAAAGCTGGTGCACTGAGAATCTTGATGGCCTGAAAAAAATTAAATAACGTGATTTTGAAAGCGATTGCTTAGAAAAATAACATATGCAGAGAGGTAAAAAATGTGGAGATAGAGCAACAAAGGGGAGAAGGAGATGAAAAAAAGAGGTGGATAGTTTAGGGGGGGGAGAGAGATGGAGGCGAGAGGAAGAAAAACATCACTCCTTCCCCACCATCTTGTTACCAATAACATCGATGATAAATATATTAGATCTAATACGAATTCTCTTAAATATATTTTGGAAAAAACCAGCCTGTCCTCCAAAAATGGGGAGGTAAGTGTAACAGCACAAGTAAGTGCATTTGTGTACTATTCATATCAGTAAAGAATTGTACTTATTTTCACTTAGTATTAAACCATACTGTAAAATATATTGTGAATATTTGAGTTTACGTGAAAAGCTGAATAGAAAACCACGACCTAACCCAACCGTCTTAGTGTTTGAAGATTAACATTTTATTGCTTCTTAATTACAGTTAGTACTTAACCTATAGCTATATTGATATTACAGTTTTATTACACGAATAAAACAAAACTAAAATATATCAATAAATTGTAAAGTAACTCAGAATATTTTAAAAAAATTTATAAAATCTCTATTGTTTAATAAAACTAAAAAAAAAACCCTGATATTTTAAACTTGTGCGTAACAATTTCAACTTGAAAACTTCATCTTAAAATTCAGAGTGTCCTAAGAGAAAACGAAGAGAATAAATGGGGAGGTAAATGTAACAGCCAATTACGTATGCAATTAGTGTATATTACAATTACGAGTGCAATTATGTATAATGTATGACAGTAAGAAATGTACTTATTACACTTAGTATTAAACCGCACTGTCAATTCGTGGGATGGGTTGAAAAAACAAACAATTCTATCCGCTTCTTATAATACCGTCACAGTATGTCTCTCACCTAAAATTGTTGACAGACTTTACCAATTCAATAAAAATGCTACATATTAAAATTTGAGGCACCGTATTATTGACGTTTACTATGCATCGGCTTTCATAGATCAGATGGATTGATTGGGTTCACTACGTGTTTTGTTGGGTCAACCAAGCTTGACAAACGTGATTGACAGACCTACACTATGGAATTAGAGAGTGGCGACAGAGGTAATGAGAACAAGGCTGTGAGTATCCTTAGTATTAGTTTTTAGCGAGTGTTAATTGTTAGNCCTAAGCTACACACAGTCATATAAGAAGAAAATGTCGGTGAACGACCAGTGGACAAGACTAAGGAAGGCAGAGGGGGCATATACTGAAAGTGACAAGGAAATCTGTGAGGCACTGAATGCCAGTTTCCATGGAGTGTTCACTACCGAGCCTGAGCAGCTCCCATTGTTGGAAGAGGTTACCCTAGATGAAAGACTATCAGATATAAAGGTGACAGCAGAGGAGGTAATGAAACAGTTGACAACTCTAGATGCATCTAAGCAGTAGGACCAGACAAAGTATCACCGTGGATACTAAAAAAAGCGGCGCAGGCCCTCAGCGTGCCCCTGGCAATGATCTTTAAAGAGTCACTAATGTCGGGAGAATTGCCCAGTTGCTGGAAGAAGGCGAATGTCGTGCCGATCTTCAAGAAAGGCGATAGGGAAGAGGCACTTAACTATAGACCTATATCACTGACAAGCATCCCCTGTAAAATACTGGAAAGAATAATTAGGCTACGACTGGTTGCACACCTGGAGAAAGTTAGGTTTGTGAACAAACATCAACATGGGTTCTGGACAGGGAAATCGTGCCTAACAAACCTTCTGGAATTCTAAGATAAAATAACGAGGATAAGACAGGACAGAGATGGTTGGGCAGACTGCATATTTCTGGACTGCCAAAAAGCCTTTGATACAGTACCGCACATGAGACTGCTGTTCAAACTCGAGAGGCAGGCGGGGGTAGGGGGAAAGGTCCTAGCATGGATAAGGAACTACCTAACAGGAAGGAGCCAAAGAGTTACGGTAAGGGGCGAGAAGTCGGACTGGCGAACAGTAACAAGTGGAGTACCACAAGGATCGGTGCTGGGACCAATTCTATTTCTTGTATATGTTAACGATATGTTTACGGGTGTAGAGTCCTACATGTCGATGTTTGCGGGTGACGCAAAGTTGATGAGAAGAGTTGTGACAGATGAGGATTGCAGGATCCTCCAAGAGGACCTGAACAGGTTGCAGAGATGGTCAGAGAAATGGCTACTGGAATTCAACACGAGCAAATGTAAAGTTATGGAAATGGGACTAAGAGATAGGAGACCAAAGGGTCAGTACACAATGAAGGGGAACAGCCTACCTGTGACGACGCGCGAAAGAGACCTGGGTGTGGAGGTAACACCTAATCTATCTCCTGAGGCACATATAAATAGGATAACGACAGCAGCGTACTCTACACTGGCAAAAGTTAGAACATCATTCAGAAACCTAAGTAAGGAGGCATTTAGGGCGCTTTACACTGCCTACGTGAGACCAGTCTTAGAGTATGCCGCCTCATCATGGAGTCCCCATCTGAAGAAGCATATAATGAAACTGGAAAAGGTTCAGAGGTTTGCAACGAGACTCGTCCCAGAGCTACGAGGGATGGGGTATGAGGAGCGCATGAGGGAACTGTGCCTTACGACACTATAAAGAAGAAGGGAGAGATGGGACATGATAGGAACGTATAAAATACTCAGAGGGATTGACAGAGTGGACATAGACGAAATGTTCACACGGAATAGTAACAGAACGAGGGGACATGGATGGAAGTTGGAAACTCAAATGAGTCACAGAGATGTTAGGAAGTTTTCTTTTAGCGTGAGAGTAGTGGGAAAATGGAATGCACTTAAGGAACAGGTTGTGGAAGCCAATACTATTCATAATTTTAAAACCAGGTATGATAGGGAAATGGGACAGGAGTCATTGCTGTAAACAACTGATGCTCGAAAGGCGGGATCCATGAGTCAATGCTCGATCCTGCAGACACATATAGATGAGTACATATAGGTGAGTACACACGCACACACACACACACATATCCCCAGGAAGCAGCCTGTATCAGATGTCTAACTCCCAGGTACCTATTTACTGCTAGATGAAGAGGAACATCAGGGTGAAAGAAACTTTGACCAGTTGGTACAGCCTCGGCACGGGCTCGAACCCGGGCCCTTAGGATTATGGCTCCAGAGCACTGTCCACTCAGCCGCGAAACCACCACATGGGGTCTGGGTTTCGAACTGTTTTTTGAGGGCGAGTTGGAGGGAGGAAGGTCCGAGTGGCAGCCATTTGTGAAGTGGATGGATGGATGGATGGATGGATGAAGATTAACCCACCCAAGAGGTGGCACGGGCATGAATAGCCCCGTAATGTGAAGTGGGAGGAAGGGAACTATCAGGAGAAAGCGCCAAGCCATTACGACTATACAGCACTTGGAAGGGGTCAGGATAAGGATTGGGATGGGACGGGGAGGAGAAAGGAATGGTGCCCAAACACTTGTGGACAGTCGGGAATTGAACGCCGACCTGCTTGAAGCGAGACCGTCGCTCTACCGTCCAGCTCAAGTGGTTGGGCGCAAATGCATGAGAGGAGAGGTGAAACACTGTACATCCGGTCCTAAGAAGAAGGGATAGGACTGTGTAGTGCACACACACCGCTCCTGTGTCAGGTAAGTCCACTACGGGCTCACCATAGCCCGTGCTACTTGGAACTTGTTCCGAGTAGCTGAATCTATAACAACAACAACAACAGTGTAGTGTTACACACACGGTGATACTGTGTATTGTGCGAGGTATGGTGAATGGAAATGTCTTAGTTGTACTCTAAGATCTTCGTCTCGTGTGTTGCTTCCCATTTTCTTTTGTTATAATCCATGGTGTCTGTGTCTCTGTCAATGTCACCTGGCTGTCATGTCTGTGCATGTCTATCCCTGTCAAGTCTATCACGTCAACTCACCTCGCTGCCCAAGCCACGGATGGAAGCACATATCCTACACGACCGTTCAAATGAATATCGAAAGAATCGATCTTCACTTTGCGACTCTTGTCAGATCCACTCGTAGAAACAGCTGCTTGACCTTAGCGCGGGAAAAAATGTAAATAAACATCAATCGATCCTACTTGACGATATGTTTGTGCGAACGAGGGGGGAATATCTACAGGATATTACACTGAAAACTCTCCTCCACGTCAAGCCTCTCCCTCCTGTCCCCATTTGACGCCCAGATAGCGGGAAGGAGGGAGGGGAAGATAAGGGGCCAGATTCACGAAGCAGTTACGTAAGCACTTACGAACCTGTCCATCTTTTATCAATTTCTGGCGGCTTTGTTTACAATTATTCAACAGTTAATGACCTCCAAAGCATCAGGAGGCTGTTTATACCAACAGTTGATTGGCAATTTTCATGCTTGTAAACTGTTTCATAAATGTAACCAAAGCCGTCAAAGATTGAGGAAAGATGTACAGGTTCGGAAGTACTTGCGTAACTGCTTCGTGAATCTGGGTCAAGGGGTATATGTACCCTGGTTCACCAGACCGCTTCAAGACGACCCGGACTTCTGGGTCAAGGGGTATATGTACCCTGGTTCACCAGACCGCTTCAAGACGACCCGGGTCAAGGGGTATATGTACCCTGGTTCACCAGACCGCTTCAAGACGACCCGGACTTCTGGGTCAAGGGGTATATGTACCCTGGTTCACCAGACCGCTTCAAGACGACCCGGACTACAGGTCACATGTGTTCAAAACTTCTTTCCGCAGACTGCTGCGACAACTTGGCCGGCGTCGTGTGACCCTTCTTGAAGACCTTGGCCGGCGTCGTGTGGCCCGTCTTGAAGACCTTGGCCGGCGTCGTGTGGCCCTTCTTGAAGACCTTGGCCGGCGTCGTGTGACCCGTCTTGAAGACCTTGGCCGGCGTCGTGTGGCCCTTCTTGAAGACCTTGGCCGGCGTCGTGTGACCCGTCTTGAAGACCTTGGCCGGCGTCGTGTGGCCCTTCTTGAAGACCTTGGCCGGCGTCGTGTGACCCTTCTTGAAGACCTTGGCCGGCGTCATGTGACCCGTCTTGAAGACCTTGGCCGGTGTCGTGTGACCCTTCTTGAAGACCTTGGCCGGCGTCGTGTGACCCTTCTTGAAGACCTTGGCCGGCGTCGTGTGACCCTTCTTGAAGACCTTGGCCGGCGTCGTGTGGCCCGTCTTGAAGACCTTGGCCGGCGTCGTGTGGCCCGTCTTGAAGACCTTGGCCGGCGTCGTGTGACCCTTCTTGAAGACCTTGGCCGGCGTCGTGTGGCCCGTCTTGAAGACCTTGGCCGGCGTCGTGTGGCCCGTCTTGAAGACCTTGGCCGGCGTCGTGTGGCCCGTCTTGAAGACCTTGGCCGGCGTCGTGTGGCCCTTCTTGAAGACCTTGGCCGGCGTCGTGTGACCCGTCTTGAAGACCTTGGCCGGCGTCGTGTGACCCTTCTTGAAGACCTTGGCCGGCGTCGTGCGGCCCGTCTTGAAGACCTTGGCCGGCGTCGTGTGGCCCGTCTTGAAGACCTTGGCCGGCGTCGTGTGACCCTTCTTGAAGACCTTGGCCGGCGTCGTGTGGCCCGTCTTGAAGACCTTGGCCGGCGTCGTGTGACCCGTCTTGAAGACCTTGGCCGGCGTCGTGTGACCCTTCTTGAAGACCTTGGCCGGCGTCGTGTGGCCCGTCTTGAAGACCTTGGCCGGCGTCGTGTGGCCCGTCTTGAAGACCTTGGCCGGCGTCGTGTGACCCGTCTTGAAGACCTTGGCCGGCGTCGTGTGACCCGTCTTGAAGACCTTGGCCGGCGTCGTGTGACCCGTCTTGAAGACCTTCTCACACCACATTAGCAAAACTTGAGGCTCAACACCACCTCACTTGCTGTACCCGACGATACAGCTGTAGCCTCTTGTTGTCGACGATACAGCTGTAGCCTCTTGTTGTCGACGATACAGCTGTAGCCTCTTGTTGTCGACGATACAGCTGTAGCCTCTTGTTGTCGACGATACAGCTGTAGCCTCTTGTTGTCGACGATACAGCTGTAGCCTCTTGTTGTCGACGATACAGCTGTAGCCTCTTGTTGTCGACGATACAGCTGTAGCCTCTTGTTGTCGACGATACAGCTGTAGCCTCTTGTTGTCGACGATACAGCTGTAGCCTCTTGTTGTCGACGATACAGCTGTAGCCTCTTGTTGTCGACGATACAGCTGTAGCCTCTTGTTGTCGACGATACAGCTGTAGCCTCTTGTTGTCGACGATACAGCTGTAGCCTCTTGTTGTCGACGATACAGCTGTAGCCTCTTGTTGTCGACGATACAGCTGTAGCCTCTTGTTGTCGACGATACAGCTGTAGCCTCTTGTTGTCGACGATACAGCTGTAGCCTCTTGTTGTCGACGATACAGCTGTAGCCTCTTGTTGTCGACGATACAGCTGTAGCCTCTTGTTGTACCCGACGATACAGCTGTAGCCGCTTGTTGTCGACGATACAGCTGTAGCCTCTTGTTGTCGACGATACAGCTGTAGCCTCTTGTTGTCGACGATACAGCTGTAGCCTCTTGTTGTCGACGATACAGCTGTAGCCTCTTGTTGTCGACGATACAGCTGTAGCCTCTTGTTGTCGACGATACAGCTGTAGCCTCTTGTTGTCGACGATACAGCTGTAGCCCCTGTTGTCGACGATACAGCAGTAGCCCCTGTTGTCGACGATACAGCTGTAGCTTCTTGTTGCCGACGACAGAGCTGTAGCCCCTGTTGTCGACGCTACAGCTGTAGCCTTTTGTTGTCGACGATACAGCTGTAGCACCTGTTGTCGACGATACAGCTGTAGCCTCTTGTTGTTGACGATACAGCTATAGTCCCTGTTGTCGACGATACAGCTGTAGCCTCTTGTTGTCGACGATACAGCTGTAGTCGCTGTTGTCGACGATACAGCTGTAGCCCCTGTTGTCGACGCTACAGCTGTAGCCTCTTCTTGTCGACGATACAGCTGTAGCCCCTGTTGTCGACGATACAGCTGTAGCCTCTTGTTGTCGACGATACAGCTGTAGCCCCTGTTGTCGACGCTACAGCTGTATTCTCTTTTTGTCGACGATAGAGCTGTATCCCCTGTTGTCGACGATACAACTGTAGCCCCTGTTGTCGACGATACAGCTGTAGCACCTGTTGTCGACGATACAGCTGTTGCCCCTGTTGTCGACGATACAGCTGTTGCCCCTGTTGTCGACGCTACAGCTGTAGCCGCTGTTGTCGACGATACAGCTGTAGCCGCTGTTGTCGACGATACAGCTGTAGGCGCTGTTGTCGACGATACAGCTGTAGCCGCTGTTGTCGACGATACAGCTGTAGCCCCTGTTGTCGACGATACAGCTGTAGCCGCTGTTGTCGACGATACAGCTGTAGCCGCTGTTGTCGACGATACAGCTGTAGCCGCTGTTGTCGACGATACAGCTGTAGCCCCTGTTGTCGACGATACAGCTGTAGCCGCTGTTGTCGACGATACAGCTGTAGCCGCTGTTGTCGACGATACAGCTGTAGCCGCTGTTGTCGACGATACAGCTGTAGCCGCTGTTGTCGACGATACAGCTGTAGCCGCTGTTGTCGACGATACAGCTGTAGCCGCTGTTGTCGACGATATAGCTGTAGCCGCTGTTGTCGACGATACAGCTGTAGCCGCTGTTGTCGACGATACAGCTGTAGCCGCTGTTGTCGACGATACAGCTGTAGCCGCTGTTGTCGACGATACAGCTGTAGCCCCTGTTGTCGACGATACAGCTGTAGCCGCTGTTGTCGACGATACAGCTGTAGCCCCTGTTGTCGACGATACAGCTGTAGCCGCTGTTGTCGACGATACAGCTGTAGCCGCTGTTGTCGACGATACAGCTGTAGCCGCTGTTGTCGACGATACAGCTGTAGCCGCTGTTGTCGACGATACAGCTGTAGCCGCTGTTGTCGAAGATACAGCTGTAGCCGCTGTTGTCGACGATACAGCTGTAGCCGCTGTTGTCGAAGATACAGCTGTAGCCGCTGTTGTCGACGATACAGCTGTAGCCGCTGTTGTCGACGATACAGCTGTAGCCGCTGTTGTCGACGATACAGCTGTAGCCGCTGTTGTCGACGATACAGCTGTAGCCGCTGTTGTTGACGATTCAGCTGTAGCCGCTGTTGTCGACGATACAGCTGTAGCCGCTGTTGTCGACGATACAGCTGTAGCCGCTGTTGTCGACGATACAGCTGTAGCCGCTGTTGTCGACGATACAGCTGTAGCCGCTGTTGTCGACGATACAGCTGTAGCCGCTGTTGTCGACGATACAGCTGTAGCCGCTGTTGTCGACGATACAGCTGTAGCCGCTGTTGTCGACGATACAGCTGTAGCCGCTGTTGTGGACGATACAGCTGTAGCCGCTGTTGTCGACGATACAGCTGTAGCCGCTGTTGTCGACGATACAGCTGTAGCCGCTGTTTTCGACGATACAGCTGTAGCCGCTGTTGTCGACGATACAGCTGTAGCCGCTGTTGTCGACGATACAGCTGTAGCCGCTGTTGTCGACGATACAGCTGTAGCCGCTGTTGTCGACGATACAGCTGTAGCCCTGTTGTCGACGATACAGCTGTAGCCGCTGTTGTCGACGATACAGCTGTAGCCGCTATTGTCGACGATACAGCTGTAGCCGCTGTTGTCGACGATACAGCTGTAGCCGCTGTTGTCGACGATACAGCTGTAGCCGCTGTTGTCGACGATACAGCTGTAGCCGCTGTTGTCGACGATACAGCTGTAGCCGCTGTTGTCGACGATATAGCTGTAGCCCCTGTTGTCGACGATACAGCTGTAGCCGCTGTTGTCGACGATACAGCTGTAGCCGCTGTTGTCGACGATACAGCTGTAGCCGCTGTTGTCGACGATACAGCTGTAGCCGCTGTTGTCGACGATACAGCTGCAGCCGCTGTTGTCGACGATACAGCTGTAGCCGCTGTTGTCGACGATACAGCTGTAGCCGCTGTTGTCGACGATACAGCTGTAGCCGCTGTTGTCGACGATACAGCTGTAGCCGCTGTTGTCGACGATACAGCTGCAGCCGCTGTTGTCGACGATACAGCTGTAGCCGCTGTTGTCGACGATACAGCTGCAGCCGCTGTTGTCGACGATACAGCTGTAGCCGCTGTTGTCGACGATACAGCTGTAGCCGCTGTTGTCGACGATACAGCTGCAGCCGCTGTTGTCGACGATACAGCTGTAGCCGCTGTTGTCGACGATACAGCTGTAGCCGCTGTTGTCGACGATACAGCTGCAGCCGCTGTTGTCGACGATACAGCTGTAGCCGCTGTTGTCGACGATACAGCTGTAGCCGCTGTTGTCGACGATACAGCTGCAGCCGCTGTTGTCGACGATACAGCTGCTATAGCCGACACTCTTCTTCATTTTGTTGCTGCTAGGAACATTTCCAGAAGTTAACTTACTTGTTCGTTAAAACTATTTTCTTCACTGTATAAATTTTGGAAATTCTACGTGTTGCGGAGTGAGCCGATGACCACACACTCCAGTAGGCAATCCCCCGACCGTCCAGAAGTGGTTGGGCACCATTCCCCCCCCCCGTCCCATCCCCAATCCTTATCCTGACCCCTTCCCTGTGCTATATAGTCGGAGTGGCTTGGCGCTGTCTCCTTATAGTTCCGTTCCATTCCAGTGGGTTGAATGTTATGGAGTACGATGTGTGTACTGTAAGCCAGTGTGCTGGGGTACAGCGGTACAGCCAGGGGGTACAGCGGTACTGCCAGGGGGTACAGCGGTACAGCCAGGGGGTACAGCGGTACTGCCAGGGGGTACAGCGGTACTGCCAGGGGGTACAGCGGTACTGCCAGGGGGTACAGCGGTACTGCCAGGGGGTACAGCGGTACTGCCAGGGGGTACAGCGGTACTGCCAGGGGGTACAGCGGTACAGCCAGGGGGTACAGTGGTACAGCGGGGTACAGCGGTACTGCCAGGGGGTACAGCGGTACAGCCAGGGGGTACAGCCAGGGGGTACAGCCAGGGGGTACAGCGGTACTGCCAGGGGGTACAGCGGTACTGCCAGGGGGTACAGCCAGGGGGTACAGCGGTACAGCCAGGGGGTACAGCGGTACAGCCAGGGGGTACAGCGGTACTGCCAGGGGGTACAGCGGTACTGCCAGGGGGTACAGCGGTACTGCCAGGGGGTACAGCGGTACTGCCAGGGGGTACAGCGGTACAGCCAGGGGGTACAGTGGTACAGCCAGGGGGTACAGCGGTACTGCCAGGGGGTACAGCGGTACAGCCAGGGGGTACAGCGGTACAGCCAGGGGGTACAGCGGTACTGCCAGGGGGTACAGCGGTACAGCCAGGGGGTACAGCGGTACAGCCAGGGGGTACAGCGGTACTGCCAGGGGGTACAGCGGTACAGCCAGGGGGTACAGCGGCACTGCCAGGGGGTACAGCGGTACAGCCAGGGGGTACAGCGGTACTGCCAGGGGGTACAGCGGTACAGCCAGGGGGTACAGCGGTACTGCCACGGGGTACAGCGGCACTGCCAGGGGGTACAGCGGTACTGCCAGGGGGTACAGCGGTACAGCCAGGGGGTACAGCGGTACAGCCAGGGGGTACAGCGGTACTGCCAGGGGGTACAGCGGTACAGCCAGGGGGTACAGCGGTACAGCCAGGGGGTACAGCGGTACAGCCAGGGGGTACAGTGGTACTGCCAGGGGGTACAGCGGTACAGCCAGGGGGTACAGCGGTACAGCCAGGGGGTACAGCGGTACAGCCCGGAGTACACAGCAAATTTGAACAACCGAAAGTCAGCTTTCTTTTCCCTTGAAGTCATATGTTCGTTTAGTAATTCTCAGTGACTGGTAATTTGTGTTTTGTTTTGTTTAATACGACCGCTCCTACTAACTATAAGCCATTCAGCTACTTGTGAGTTTATTATTGAAACGAATTCTAACTTTTTTCCAATTTGTTGCAAGGCCATGCTGTCAATACAGCCCGTTCGTCTAAGGTTTCCCAACGTCTAGAAACTGTCGTACTAAAGTGTCGTTATCCTAACGTACCAGAGGACCCAAAACAGAAAATGGGACAGAATGTCAATTTCGTCAGCCGCTAACGTTATCTTATATGATAATTTGAAGCCTTAGGTGGTCTATACGTCAAAATGCGACGTTCTGTTAGAAGATCAAGTTGGACAAATGGTAGTTGTTACGTCTACGAAATGAATTATAATATAAATATAATATAGCTAAAATTATTAGGCTCTGATGCTTATACTTTAAAGCGAAAAAAATATATAAAATAAATAAAGGAGTGACGACGAAAGACTATGGAAGCTACGTCTCATTCCTATAAGGGAGAGAAATATTCATAACATACAAAATACTCTGGGGTGTTAAATAAACGCACAGATATACGAAGAACCAAAGCACAGAAACACATTTGGAACAGCTGGGGCTGAACCTCAGAAAAAATACAACTTGGTAAATACTCACACACACACACACACACACACACACACACACACACACACACACACACACACACACACACACACACACACACACTCACACTCACACTCTCACACACACACACACACACACACACACACACACACACACACACACACACACACACACACACACACACACACACACACACACACACTCACACTCACACTCTCACACACACACACACTCACACACACACACACACACACACACACACACACACACACACACACACACTCACACTCACACTCACACTCTCACACACACACACACACACACACACACACACACACACACACACACACACACACACACACACACACACACACACACACACACACACACACACACACACTAAAGCCACCAGAGTAACAGTCGGTATCATTACCACACAAGCCGAGGGGAATTATAGTCAGAATTTAGCATCTCTCGTAAACTCCCTTGCTGAATACCCTCAAACGCAGTTTACCTCTTCATTATATCACACCGTTAGTTTACCTCTTCATTGTATTCATTTACCAGAGTATCGGATGGGGGGGGGCGAACTTTTTCCCAGCCCCTGAAAGTTTACCTTTGATCCTTTGAACAAAGTAAACCCAATATTATAAAATTTAACAAACGTGACCATTGACCAATTGTCAGTCTCCAATGACTGAAAACAGTTATGTAAGGAACAAATCCACAAGAACCGTGACGAGGATTCGAACCTACGACAAGAATGAGAGGAGGGGATGAACCAGCCTTGCTTGATCTGATATTTACCCTAAATGAGTTGGATATAAGGGAAGTTAAGTTGGAAGCCCCCTTGGGAATGAGTGATCATAGTGTATTGAGCTTTGAGTACCTGGTTGAGCTAGGAATTATCACCCCCAAAAAAGAACTGGGAACCAAAGGGCTGGCGTACCGAAAGGGAAACTATGAGGAGATGAATAAATTCCTATGGGATATACAATGGGACACAGAACTCGGAACCAAGTCCGTACAAGACATGATGGACTCTGTCAACCAAAAATGTCAGGAGGCTGTAAGCAGGTTTGTCCCAGCCAGACAGGAAAAAACAGAGAAGCAAAGGAAGAATCCGTGGTTTAATAGGGAATGTATGAAAGCAAAGGAGATGAACAAAAGGGCATGGAGGAACTTCCGTAATAACAGAACACCAGAAAGTAGAAAAAGATACCAGAGAACCAGGAACGAGTATGTCAGTGTGAGAAGAGCAGCTAAGAAAGGTATGAAAATGATATAGCTAATAAAGCAAGAC
>WNGS01158496.1:17921-28447 GCA_020271785.1 Procambarus virginalis
GCTGATGTTTATACAATGTTCTCTGATTGTGCCTATGGCACCTCTGCTCTTCACTGGTTCTGTTCAGCATTTTCTTCCATATCGTTCACTCCAGTACGTTATTTTACTGTGTATACAGGTCCCTACTACTACTATATTAGGGACCTGTAGATTAGATTAGGGTCGTGTCGGCACATGTTAAGCGAGGCTCGTCAGTACGGCTACGCCTCAGATGCCGTTGTGTACCACACTAACGGACAACACGGGGAAAATATTCTAAAACCTGGCATAAAGTCACCAGGACCCGTCATGTCTGCACTTCCTGGTCCAGAGTACCGAGCCTGCCCAAGTGTGCATGTCACCCCACCACCGCCAGGACTCTGGTCTCTCGCTGTGATAATGGTGGGGGATGTTCCCACACTCACCACCGTCCTCCTTCCTACATGTTGCCACTAGTAACAAAAGAATAATAATAATGAAGGAAAGTGTGTGTTCACATGGATAGCAGTGAAGAGTGAAGAGACAAGTGTGCACGAACACGGAGAACATTGTGAGGGTGCGTGTTGGAGGGGTGTCCCCGCCGCAGCTGCTCCGTCAACCACTTATGATGACATAAACTGGGTTGTAGTTAACGTGGCTATTGGGACACCATGGAGGCGTGGAGGGGTCCTGGCACCACTCCCAGGGTGGTGGGGCTCCGGGGGGTAAGATGTGGCGCTGGACTGTGTGCCTGCCTGCCTGGCGCTGGCCGTGTGCCTGCCTGCCTGGCGCTGGCCGTGTGCCTGCCTGCCTGCCTGCCTGCCTGCCTGCCTGCCTGCCTGCCTGCCTGCCTGCCTGGCGCTGGCCGTGTGCCTGCCTGCCTGCCTGCCTGCCTGCCTGCCTGCCTGCCTGCCTGCCTGCCTGCCTGCCTGCCTGGCGCTGGCTGTTGTGCCTGCCTGCCTGCCTGCCTGGCGCTGGCTGTGTGCCTGCCTGCCTGGCGCTGGCTGTGTGCCTGCCTGCCTGCCTGCCTGGCCCTGGCTGGCTGTGTGCCTGCCTGGCGCTGGCTGTGTGCCTGCCTGCCTGGCGCTGGCTGTGTGCCTGCCTGCCTGGCGCTGCTGTGTGCCTGCCTGCCTGGCGCTGGCTGTGTGCCTGCCTGCCTGGCGCTGGCTGTGTGCCTGCCTGCCTGGCGCTGGCTGTGTGCCTGCCTGCCTGGCGCTGGCTGTGTGCCTGCCTGGCGCTGGCTGTGTGCCTGCCTGCCTGCCTGCCTGGCGCTGGCTGTGTGCCTGCCTGCCTGGCGCTGGCTGTGTGCCTGCCTGCCTGGCGCTGGCTGTGTGCCTGCCTGCCTGGCGCTGGCTGTGTGCCTGCCTGCCTGCCTGCCTGCCTGGCGCTGGCTGTGTGCCTGCCTGCCTGCCTGCCTGCCTGCCTGGCGCTGGCTGTGTGCCTGCCTGCCTGCCTGCCTGCCTGGCGCTGGCTGTGTGCCTGCCTGCCTGCCTGCCTGGCGCTGCTGTGTGCCTGCCTGCCTGCCTGCCTGGCGCTGGCTGTGTGCCTGCCTGCCTGCCTGCCTGCCTGCTGTGCGCCTGCCTGCCTGGCGCTGGCTGTGTGCCTGCCTGCCTGGCGCTGGCTGTGTGCCTGCCTGCCTGCCTGCCTGCCTGGCGCTGGCTGTGTGCCTGCCTGCCTGCTTGCCTGCCTGCCTGCCTGGCGCTGGCTGTGTGCCTGCCTGCCTGCTTGCCTGGCGCTGGCTGTGTGCCTGCCTGCTTGCCTGGCGCTGGCTGTGTGCCTGCCTGCCTGGCGCTGGCTGTGTGCCTGCCTGCCTGCCTGCCTGCCTGGCGCTGGCTGTGTGCCTGCCTGCCTGCCTGCCTGGCGCTGGCTGTGTGCCTGCCTGCCTGGCGCTGGCTGTGTGCCTGCCTGCCTGCCTGCCTGCCTGGCGCTGGCTGTGTGCCTGCCTGCCTGCCTGGCCTGGCTCGGCTCTCAGGGTGGCCGCGGCCACTCAAGCGATACGGTGGCTTTGGGCGGAGTTGTGGCTGTGAGTAAGTTTGGGCGTGGTAGTGGGCGTGGTGGTTGGGTGGGCGTGAAGTGCCGCTAGTGGCCAGAACGACCTTGTACCCCCCATCCTTTCCGGTGGTGGGCAGCAGAGTGTGGGTGAGGGCGGCGGGGAAGGCCAGTGGCAGGTCTGGCGCCGGGCCGACACCACCCCTGCTCCAGACATACACGGCACGACCCGCCTCTCCCATAACCTCCTGGACAATATACCGCGGATTCTTCAGTGAAAGTGGTCAACACACTGTTCTTGGACAATATATATATGCCAGGGTCGCTGTCAGTGCCGCCCGGATATGCCAGTTCCGGGTAAACCACCCGCCATTATACTTGAAATATCAAAGTAATTGTTGGACATTAAATACACCACAGACTCCGGTTTTATAAGGAATGAGGCATGAAATTTATTGTACACGAATTTGTGGAACATTTTAATGTATTTGGCGATGTGTGCGCCTTAACCATGGTCCACTGTGTGACGTGACTGTACCAGGATGGTTGTGGTCCACTGTGTGACGTGACTGTACACCAGGATGGTTGTGGTCCACTGTGTGACGTGACTGTACCAGGGTGGTTGTGGTCCACTGTGTGACGTGACTGTACCAGGGTGGTTGTGGTCCACTGTGTGACGTGACTGTACCAGGATGGTTGTGGTCCACTGTGTGACGTGACTGTACCAGGATGGTTGTGGTCCACTCCGTGACGTGACTGTACCAGGATGGTTGTGGTCCACTGTGTGACGTGACTGTACCAGGATGGTTGTGGTCCACTGTGTGACGTGACTGTACCAGGATGGTTGTGGTCCACTGTGTGACGTGACTGTACCAGGGTGGTTGTGGTCCACTGTGTGACGTGACTGTACCAGGGTGGTTGTGGTCCACTGTGTGACGTGACTGTACCAGGATGGTTGTGGTCCACTGTGTGACGTGACTGTACCAGGATGGTTGTGGTCCACTCCGTGACGTGACTGTACCAGGATGGTTGTGGTCCACTGTGTGACGTGACTGTACACGAGGTTGACAGTCATTCATGAGAGTATAGCTATAAATGACGAATGTGACTGTCCCTTCACCAAACAAGAACTAATCAGAGCCAAAAAAGGTGGTAAGACACTGCACCAGGTGCTGATAACATTACATACTCAATGATCGCACATGCAGGTCCTGCTGGAGAACAAGGAATATTGGACGTCATCAATGCATCTTGGCAGCAAGGCAAACTACCAACCTCTTGGAAGAAAGCAGACATCATACCGATTCCTAAGCCGAAAGAACCTGGCAATACAGACCCATTTCATTAACATCATGCATTAGTAAAACTGCAGAACGGATGTCTTAAATAGGCTACTGTGGAAGACTGGAGACCTTCATAAACACACATATTTGGCTTCACTAGAGGAGTAGGTACTGCCAAGCATAGCAACATTACTAGGAACAGTTAACTCAGGTCCAGCTATAGTGATCTTCCTTGATCTAGAAAAGCATTCGAACTTGCAAGCCCGCAAGCAATTTTACACACCTTAGTTAAAAAAGGTGTAAAGGGAAAATGCTAGCATGGATTCAAGATTACCTAAGTCACAGGAATGCCAGAGTAAAGTTGCAAGGACAAGTGTCGGACTACCACTTGCATGAGAATGGGACTCACAAGGAGGAGTCCTCAGTCCTAGTCTTTTAACATCCTTATGGAAACCTTGTTACCATGACATTTACAGAAGGGTTTAATTGCTAAGCTATGCTGATGATATAGCATTAGTCATTACAGGTCCTTCACTAAATAAAGCACAAGGTGCATTAGATAAAGTAACATCAGAATGCAGCGTTTTAGGGCTAAAAATATCTGCACAGAAGTCTAAGGTAATGAGACTAGGTGGAAACACTCAGACAGGCACCTACACATTCAAGACATTAACCTTCAGTGGGTTGCACAATATCAATATCTCGGAGTGTGGATAGATTTTAAAATGACTTTCAACAAGCAAATTCAATATCTAAAGGAGAAAGCAAAATCACGACTAAATATAATGAGAGCAATCACAGGGCCCCGTCTAGGAGCGGGACACAAAGTGTTAAGAATGTTTACATACATGCCGTTCGTTCCCCTAGTTGATTATGCAGCGCCTGCCTTACTCACTCTTTCTCTGGCCAGTGGGCAAACGTTGAGGTTATTCAAAACGATGCATTGCGAATCATAATGGGAGCTCCCAGATGGACTAAATACTGAACCTAAGACTAGAAACCAAGCTAACGTCGATTGAAATAAGGGTAAAAGGGATTGCTGCGTGCATGCTGACCAAGATATTGACTAGACCTAGAATCAGTTCACTTAAAGATATAATCACTGGAGCATTAACTCTGGACAGAAGAGCCTACAATAGCAACAGGTGGACCCATTGTGCGATAAACACCATTATTTTTTTTTTTTTTTTTTTTTTTTTTTTTTATTTATATATATATACAAGAGTTGTTACATTCTTGTACAGCCACTAGAACACGTAGCGTTTCGGGCAGGTCCCTGGAATGACCCCAGCGCGAAGAATCGTTTTTCATCCAAGTACACATTTTACTGTTGCGTTAAACAGGGCTACAGTTAAGGAATGCGCCCAGTAAATCCTCCCCGGCCAGGATACGAACCCATGACATAGCGCTCGCGGAACGCCAGGCGAGTGTCTTACCACTACACCACGGAGACTGTACAATATCTAATGAAAATCTCACCGACTAACAAATTCACAAAGACCTGAAAGTTGTAGCATTAAATATTATGATAGATATTGTGAGGAAACGTTCACATATGGGACTAATAGAAACAAGAACCCGGCAATGTGATGTTATAGTGACCAGAATACGCCTGGGATATAGACGTATCTGGCAGCTTTCTCAAAACCAAATGTCGAGTACACAATGTGTCAACTTTGTGAAAGAGAAAACAGCACTCTCTTGAACATTATATTGTAGAATGTCCCATACTGGCTGACTTTCGCCCTCCTGGGTAAGGTATGCTGAACTCTGTAATACTATACGAGTACTGGAACACTTGATATATTGGACTTGTACCTAGATTGACCATGTAATGTTCAATTATACAATATATGTATGTGATATAACTATATAACCTGAGCTTGTAAAAGACCTTAATCACCTTCAGTGATTAAGTGCTTAATTGCACACTAGTTTTTCTATCAGCTATCTCAGCCTGTCAGAGTAAGAGAGACAAATGTATGTGTATGCATGTGTGTGTATATCTATGTATATATGTATATGTACGTATATGTGTGGATATGTATATGTGTATAAAGTATATGTGGAAGCTGATCAGAATTACATTTCACCTTTGTAAATGCACATTAATGATACTATGTAAAGAACACATCGACAACTTTATGTAGGGCAGACGTAAATCTATGTATTTATGTCTGTAGGTTAGATTAGCATTTTAAAAGCACTATAATCACCTTCTGTGGTTAATTGTTCAATAAATCCCTTAACTATATGTTTAACAAATCTTTCACCCTGTCCGTGGAGGACAGAAGAAAATGTATATATGCTAGTTAGCATTGTTAATGTGTGGCCATGTCTGTGGTAGATAATAATAATAATAATAATAATAATAATAAATAATAATAATAATAATAATAATAATAATAATAATAATAATAATAATAATAATAATAATAATAATAATAGAGATACATTAAACGTACATATTTACATTTTAGTGTCACCACTACTATTACCCCAATGCCAGATGGTCTCCTTACCCTACACAGAAGTGCTCGGAATTTGTCGTTCAACATACAGTAGTATATTACAAACCAAATTACTGTGATAACATCATTTATAAACAGTTGAGTATACAGCATATAACATTTGTATAGGACAAGTTTACTAACCATTAGTGTGAGTGTGTTGATCAGTTACGACCACCATAGTGCAGGGCCGTCGCTACCATCCTCTACAGTATACACACACACACTTCTCACCCTCGTCGCCTCTACTCTTCGTGTACTAATGGTTGGGATAAATACCGTAACTTCCAACTTATGACCAGTTCTACACAACACTTTATTCAAGGCATACTTCAGTGATGTTCACCTCGCTGTCACTATAAACACAAGAGCTAACTGGCAGTGATACTTGTGTCCACACGGATGGTTCACTGCTTCAACCTTCCTTCAACTTTTCAATAGGACATTTAATGAACTGTTTTCTTCTCTACTTTTCTGTACTTGAAATACGCACCTCGGCCTCCTTCAACCTAATTTTATGCATGAAGTAATTTGAGAAAAATGTACGGCAAATTAGGAGAAAGTACACACACACTTGCAGATGTTGCCGGATGGGTATGGGGTCCACGACCACTCGCAGGATGGTTATGGGGTCCACGACCACTCGCAGGATGGGTACGGGGTCCACGACCACTCGCAGGATGGGTACGGGGTCCACGACCACTCGCAGGATGGGTACGGGGTCCACGACCACTCGCAGGATGGGTACGGGGTCCACGACCACTCGCAGGATGGGTAAGGGGTCCACGACCACTCGCAGGATGGGTATGGGGTCCACGACCACTCGCAGGATGGGTATGGGGTCCACGACCACTCACAGGATGGGTATGGGGTCCACGACCACACACAGGATGGGTATGGGGTCCACGACCACACAGGATGGGTATGGGGTCCACGACCACTCACAGGATGGGTATGGGGTCCACGACCACTCACAGGATGGGTATGGGGTCCACGACCACTCACAGGATGGGTATGGGGTCCACGACCACTCACAGGATGGGTATGGGGTCCACGACCACACACAGGATGGGTATGGGGTCCACGACCACTCACAGGATGGGTATGGGGTCCACGACCACTCACAGGATGGGTATGGGGTCCACGACCACTCACAGGATGGGTATGGGGTCCACGACCACTCACAGGATGGGTATGGGGTCCACGACCACTCACAGGATGGGTATGGGGTCCACGACCACTCACAGGATGGGTATGGGGTCCACGACCACTCACAGGATGGGTATGGGGTCCACGACCACTCACAGGATGGGTATGGGGTCCACGACCACTCACAGGATGGGTATGGGGTCCACGACCACTCACAGGATGGGTATGGGGTCCACGACCACTCACAGGATGGGTATGGGGTCCACGACCACTCACAGGATGGGTATGGGGTCCACGACCACTCACAGGATGGGTATGGGGTCCACGACCACTCACAGGATGGGTATGGGGTCCACGACCACTCACAGGATGGGTATGGGGTCCACGACCACTCACAGGATGGGTATGGGGTCCACGACCACTCACAGGATGGGTATGGGGTCCACGACCACTCACAGGATGGGTATGGGGTCCACGACCACTCACAGGATGGGTATGGGGTCCACGACCACTCACAGGATGGGTATGGGGTCCACGACCACTCACAGGATGGGTATGGGGTCCACGACCACTCACAGGATGGGTATGGGGTCCACGACCACTCACATGATGGGTATGGGGTCCACAAACACTCACATGATGGGTATGGGGTCCACGACCACTCACAGGATGGGTATGAGGTCCACGACCACTCACAGGATGGGTATGGGGTCCACGACCACTCACATGATGGGTATGAGGTCCACAACCACTTGCATGATGGGTATGGGGTCCACAACCACTCGCATGATGGCTATGGGGTCCACAACCACTCGCAGGATGGGTATGGGGTCCACGACCACTCGCAGGATGGGTATGGGGTCCACGACCACTCGCAGGATGGGTATGGGGTTCAAGACCATTCACATGATGGGTATGGGGTCCAAGACCACTTGCATGATGGGTATGGGGTCCACAACCACTCGCATGATGGGTATGGGGTCCACGACCACTCGCAGGATGGGTATGGGGTCCATGACCACTCGCAGGATGGGTATGGGTTCAAGACCACTCACATGATGGGTATGGGGTCCAAGACCACTCACAGGATGGGTATGGGGTCCAAGACCACTCGCAGGATGGGTATGGGGTCCATGACCACTCGCAGGATGGGTATGGGGTTCAAGACCACTCACATGATGGGTATGGGGTCCAAGACCACTTGCATGATGGGTATGGGGTCCACGACCACTCGCAGGATGGGTATGGGGTCCATGACCACTCGCAGGATGGGTATGGGGTTCAAGACCACTCACATGATGGGTATGGGGTCCAAGACCACTCACAGGATGGGTATGGGGTTCAAGACCACTCGCAGGATGGGTATGGGGTCCACGACCACTCACAGGATGGGTATGGGGTCCACGACCACTCGCAGGATGGGTATGGGGTTCAAGACCACTCACATGATGGGTATGGGGTCCACGACCACTCGCAGGATGGGTATGGGGTTCAAGACCACTTGCATGATGGGTATGGGGTCCACGACCACTCACATGATGGGTATGGGGTCCAAGACCACTTGCATGATGGGTATGGGGTCCACGACCACTCGCAGGATGGGTATGGGGTTCAAGACCACTCACATGATGGGTATGGGGTCCAAGACCACTCACATGATGGGTATGGGGTCCAAGACCACTTGCATGATGGGTATGGGGTCCAAGACCACTTGCATGATGGGTATGGGGTCCAAGACCACTCACATGATGGGTATGGGGTCCAAGACCACTTGCATGATGGGTATGGGGTGCAAAAATATAGGAAGACGGTAAATCTTCATAAGAGCGTTATCTAATACGAAGGACTAACCTTGCCATCCTTCTCTGGACGCGTTCAAGTGAATTTGTGTCCACCCTATAGCATGGGCACCAAAACAGAACTGCATAATTTAAATGAATTGCCCAATCTAAATCATGGACACCAAAAGTAGGATAATTTAAATGAGGCCTAACAAAGGCAGATGATAGGCCTACCCCTTACGTGAAGGTGGTGGTGGGCGAGACACGCCTAACCTTTACAAGGTCTAGTAACATTGAGGGTCGCAGTAGTACAGTCGGGTTCGTTCTCGACTCGATCGAGAATTCTGGGTTCGAATTCTGGTGGATAGGGGGAGGGGGGACTGATATAGTAGTATAGGCATCCGTCAGTCTCAGGAGACTATGGATTTGCGCCCTGGTTGTCGGTCTAGATTGGCCTCTCCAGGGCGCAAAGCCAGGGTAGGTAGATACAGGGCAGAAGCTGTTACCCATGCAGTAGGTCACCCCCCCCTCTCCACGGCGCCGAAAGTCTTCAATGGAAAGACAAACACCAATACTATTGGTTCCAGCGCCGTCGCAGGAACAGTCAGAACGAGGTTGAAGGCAACAACAAACTGCCCCTAGCGGCTCCAGCTCCGGAGTTTACTGGAGGGTAGTCAAAGAAGGCACAGGGACGCCAGACCCGGAGACCGCCGTGGTCGGGGCCGGAGAAGAACCGTCCCAGCAAGTACAAGAACGACCCAGGCCTCCCGAGTGTCAAATTACTGACCCCGCCTCGATATAATCCTAATATATACTGTAGTATAACCTGTCTTCCCGTTTCCCGACACAATGAATTATAATTATTATTAAGGGGGGGGGGGGGGCGGGAGAGGGGTAGGGGGGGGAGGATACGAGCGGCGCCCACGCCCACACCCACAAAAAGAACTCAGCGCGGCAGACATGCCATCAAGTAGCCCCCAAGGCTAAGCACAGCCAATGCCAGCTTCCGTCACATGACGCAACATCCTTATCACAAATTATATTACATATAATGATTATTGAACATGTGTAAAGTGACCGCTGTTCCACCAAGCGTTATTCCACGTTTTTCTTTAGTATTGGTTTGGTGGAGATGCAGAGGTGGTAACAACGGTGCTGGCCCCAGCTGGACCACACGATGACCCCCCCCCCCCTGCAGCTGGAGCCTGGGGCTGCAACAACCAGCTGGACCACACAATAACCCCCCCCCTGCAGCTGGAGCCCGGGGCTGCAACAACCAGCTGGACCACACAATGACCCCCCCTGCAGCTGGAGCCGGGGCTGCAACAACCAGCTGGACCACACAATGCCCCCCCTGCAGCTGGAGCCCGGGGCTGCAACAACCAGCTGGACCACCACAATGCCCCCCCCCTGCAGCTGGAGCCCGGGGCTGCAACAACCAGCTGGACCACACAATGACCCCCCCCCTGCAGCTGGAGCCTGGGGCTGCAACAACCAGCTGGACCACACAATAACCCCCCCTGCAGCTGGAGCCGGGGCTGCAACAACCAGCTGGACACACAATGCCCCCCCTGCAGCTGGAGCCCGGGGCTGCAACAACCAGCTGGACCACACAATGACCCCCCCCCTGCAGCTGGAGCCCGGGGCTGCAACAACCAGCTGGACCACACAATGACCCCCCCCCTGCAGCTGGAGCCCGGGGCTGCAACAACCAGCTGGACCACACAATGCCCCCCGTGCAGCTGGAGCCCGGGGCTGCAACAACCAGCTGGACCACACAATGACCCCCCCCCTGCAGCTGGAGCCCGGGGCTGCAACAACCAGCTGGACCGCACAATGACCCCCCCCCCCTGCAG
>WNGS01158497.1:24079-46798 GCA_020271785.1 Procambarus virginalis
AGACATTTCTTGCTGTCCATAAATTTGCTCATTCTCTTGCATAAAAAATAAAATGATGTTCCTCTTACAGATTTATAATTGTAGCAAGATATATGCTTCTCAATCAGAGTAAAAGGGGTAACTGTTCATTTTTTTAAGACTCTCATACCGTTACGCTTCTCTAATCGGTGACAACCAATCCATTTAAACAATTAGATTTTAATATAGAGAGAGAATTTTTTTTTACGACAATGAAAGAGAGACAGAAGTGAGTCAGATATAGAAACGGAGAGGTGAGGACAGACAGAAACAGAGATAAAGAGAGAGACACTAGTAACGAAGAGACGGAGAGAGAGAGAGAGAAAGGAACAGAGAAATACTCTATTCCCTCCTCCCTCAATCCCTTCCTCCCCCTCATCTCTCCCCCAGCTCCCTACCTCCCCACCCTCCTACCCTCTTTTTCATTTTCTCTGAATATCAAATTATAAAGGAGAACTCGAAGCAAACTGCCCAGAAAGAATATATTTCATGATAACGAAAACTTCTTAGGACATCACGACTCATATTTCACCTTGACTCAAACTTCAGTTCCCGAGGATGAAAAGGGGGGGGGTCTCAATATGGCAAACATCTCTTAAAGTATTTATCTAAGCCTACTCCTTACAAGCCTATGTTTCGTCTCATATCACATCTGTTTTCCCTCCAAATGTTGGCCGAAGCTAGAGCCCGTAGTATCTGACCTCCAGCTTATGGACAGACAATCTCTGTCTCCTCATTTTCTCGTCTCCTCTCTCGTCTCTCTCTCTCACACTCACTCTCTCTCTATTTCTTTTTCTCTCTCTCTCTCCTCTTTCTCTCTATCTTTCTCTCTCGTCTCTCTCAAGAAATTGTGGACGGATTCATGAAGGACATAAATAGAAGTGAGGAACGGCTCTTACAGACAGGGACGAGCACCTTGATAACAGACACCAGGTACCTGAAATTTCCAGGAAGAGGCGACTGCAGCCGACATTCATCCTCCTTATAAAAGCTGAAGAAAAAAATCGAGGTAGTCCAATTTTCGGTGAGGGTCGACTAAATTATTCATCTTGAAGCAGTCCTAAGAGAGAGAGAGAGAGAGAGAGAGAGAGAGAGAGAGAGAGAGAGAGAGAGAGAGAGGAGAGGAGAGAGAGAGAGAGAGAGAGAGAGAGAGAAGAGCGTTTCTTTTCACTAAAAATTTTTTTCTTGACTGAAAAGGTGATGAGTCTGTTAATCTAGCCTACGAGGGATATACGAAAATTGGCTTTGTAATATTGCTGGTAGTTCCAACTCAAGAGTAATTTATCACGGGAAGAATATATATATATACTGTATATATGTATATATATATATATATATATATATATATTATATATATATATATAATATATATATATATATATATATATATATATATATATATATATATATATATATTATAGTGAGGGTACCACCTCTGGTGCCAATGTGGGGACCCATAGCCTCGGAGAAGAAAATAAAACGTATTCAGAGGAGACCTTGTGAGTTTCTCACTGAACACTAATATTTTCTTCTCCTACCACCCCCATTCTTTGTATGTACACATATATATTTGCTTTATTTGAACTGTGTTACAAAAAATTTATTTATTTATCTTAAACTGTTTTCCCTCCAAATATATATATATATATATATATATATATATATATATATATATACTCTGAACTCGGAAATCCTTACTAACCTTCAACATCATTTTCAGGACGATAATAGTGCTCCACTAATCAAACTCGTCAGAGAATATCAAGAGTTGTTTCGAGATGACCCCCAAGAGTGTACTGTGACTCGGCACGACATCCAACTGCTACCTGACACCCAGCCGATTCGCCAACCATTCTACCGAATCAGCCCGAGCAAAACGGAAGTCATGCGGGCTGAGGTACAGTATCTCTTGGACCATGGACTGGCTAGCCCCTGTGAGTCCCCCTGGGCCTCACCATGCATCCTGGTACCCAAACCTCACGGCAAAATCCGTCTGTGTACGGATTATAGGAAGTTGAACCAGGTCACAGTGAAGGACGCCTACCCAATACCCAGAGTAGACGACATTTTGGATGCCATTGGTAATGCCCGCTACCTGTCTCAGGTAGACCTACTAAAGGGCTACTACCAGGTGAGTTTAACGGAGCGAGCTAAGGTACTGTCAGCCTTTATAACCCCCTTTGGTCTCTACAGGTACCATCGCCTTCCCTTTGGACTCTGCAATGCCCCAGCCACCTTTCAGAGAGCTGTCAACCGCGTCATCCAGGGCTTGGAAAACACCTATGCCTATCTGGACGACATTGTGATAGCATCCGACACCTGGAGCGAACACCTGCTCCAGCTACAACGATTGTTCTACAAGCTCCTGAAAGCCGGCCTCACCATCAATTTGGGCAAGTCCACCTTCGCGAAAGGTAAAGTGCGGTACCTGGGTCATGTTATAGGGAGTGGCAACCTGGCTCCGTTAAACATTCACATTCGAGCAATCCAACAGTATCCACAGCCTACTACCAGGAAGCAGCTCCTGCGCTTCCTTGGTCTTGCTTCCTATTACCGTAGGTTTGTGAAGAATTTTAGCACTGTTGCAACCCCATTAATCACCTTAACCAGTCCCAAGCAACGGTATAATTGGACCAGAGAGCAAACCGTTGCATTCGAACAACTCAAATTCCTCCTCTGTTCTAATCCCATTCTCGCCTCACCAGATATCAAGAAGCCTTTCATCCTCCATGTCGACGCCAGTGGTACCGGCATTGGAAGTGTCTTAATGCAGCAGCGAGGCGAGGAGGTTCTACCTGTCAGCTACTACAGTTACAAGTTGAAGCCTCATCAGAAGAACTACAGTACTATAGAGAAGGAACTCCTGTCCATCGTCCTGAGCCTACAACACTTTGCACCATATCTGCACGGTGCTAGGTCCACTACCATCTATTCGGACCACAACCCTCTGAGATTTTTACATCAAGCCCAATTTAATAACCAACGTCTGCTGCGATGGGCTTTATATCTTCAAGGCTTCAACTTAAAGATCTGCTACATCAAGGGGCCTGACAACATCATCGCTGATGCCCTCTCCAGAGTGCATGAGGTGGAGGCAGCTCCACCTCCCACTCTACCTCCAGTGGACGTGATTCACCCGAAACGGCAGGCTTCGGGGGAGAGTTGTGACGATAATCTCTTATCAGAGATTTAGCCTGCCATTTCTGCGAATCACTCCTGTCCTCATCAACGTACATGATACGTTTTGTAGTGGCTAAACGTATTATAAGCTCGCCACACGTACCAGCAACTCCCTCCTTCCCCCCCACTGCTGCACCTGGTCGACGCGCCGAACCCTGCAACGGCCTAACTAGCGACTGCGACCATCCAGCTTCCTCATTGGCCGCCAACCAACACTCCACTCCTGCTCCCCGCCAATCACAAGACCTCACCAGTTATTGTTGGAGTCCCTTACGTTTCTGCCAGCCAGAATATTGTGTGCTCGCAAGCTGTGAACTCCTAAGTGACTCACTCTGTGTGGTCAAGTAGAGGTTCATAGTTAGTGCATATATTCCAGCATTCATATTTTGCTTACTTTTGTATATCAATTCTCCTCCCCATTAACGTAATCTATTTTCATGTTTATATTGTTTATTGTTTTTGCCAGTAAGCCAAGTTTTTGCATTTATTTCAATTTGTGTTTTCTTATTGTTATTAAAATCCATATTTTTATTATTGCTTTTCGTCTTTACAACCTTACCACAGATTACCAAATCACGCAGTCATTCTTTTTTTTTCTCTTTTTTTTTTCCTTTTCTTTTTTTATATATTATGTGGCCCAGCAATGACAACTGCTAGTTGGAAGACTGCCGACCACCATTTCCAACTCGTTAACGTCACAATATATATATATATATTCATACACACTAATGATTTGAGTGATAAACCAGTGTCACTGGAAGTACCTTTAGGTTAGCTCCTCTATATCACCTTAGGATGGTATAGACACTAATTAATCACTCAAAGGTGTAATGATCATAAGTAAATTATTATATATACACAACTCAACTCGAGTTGATAAAAATAACACCCAAAATAGGGTCTGCACCATTCATTAATGGTGCTAGGTTGTTTAATATAGTACCACTAGACTATGGTAATAATGGGACTAGGATGAACAATAAATAGTTCAACTAGTCAATGGTAATATCCTACCCTGTTGTGGGTTGGCAATTAGTAAATATTGTATTGTGAACACTAGTGCAATTTATATTAAATATTTATCTATTTTGGAGAAATAATATACACAATAATTGATGATAGCCTCTTAATTAGCCTCTATGAAACTTCTAATATTATCAAGAAGTATTAAATATTATTAGTGACCTCGCGAAATTAACTCCACAAAATTCGTAGATAATCTCTCTCGCGAAATTTAACACCACGAAATCTGTGAACAATCTCGCGAAGACACAGCCACTAATTTGGCTGGCTTCAATATTAGCGCTGTCATTCCACAGAATAAGAACCCACCAAATCAGAGGTTGACTGTGAAACCGCTGATAAGGCTGAACTGAACTGAGGGAGGCTCCTGAGCTCGCTCAGGCAACGCCGCCGTCTTTGACTGGCTTTGAATTGTTCACTAATTTATTACACTAGTTTATTAATTTGATGACAATCTAGCTCTCTAGATCATTTAGGTTCGAATGACCAATTAATGTGGGAACCGACCTGTGAGATTTATATATATTTAATTTATATGAATTTATATAGAATTTATATTTACGTTAATTTATATACTTCGATAGCAATTTGTATGATGTTAAGTGGACTGTATTTCTGCAATAATCTCACAAATCGATCCATACACATTAGGGGGGGTTATATTGAATTTATATATATACAGCCAATCAAACTACAGTATTAACTACACATTAGTATACATTGAGGAAGTTCCTTATCTTATTTGTACAGCAGGCCTTAGTTCACCAGATATAACTAGGATGTAGACACCAAATTATCCTATTCTGAGGCAGCTTCATCACCCAGTAACTGATGCACAAAGTTTGCTTCCTCTTCTTCCTGTCAAAGGGCGCTTGCTATAAAGCCAGAATCCTAATATATGACAGGTATATCAGAGAAAACACTGTACAATGAACCAAATAAAGACCAAGGCTTAATTACCTTTAGTATGAGGCGATTTCGTATTCTAACCGGCTCACCCTATCTACAGACATTAATGGCCAAAAAAGATTAGATAAATGGGTTTCGGCAGAACACTTAGCTTGTTTATTGTTGACTGCGTGTTGATGATGGTAGACCACAACTCTGATCTCCACTACACTTCGTCCAAGAGATATAATAGGAGCCAAATTTGCTCCATGCGCCTCTGGTCTTAAACAACAATGGCTGACCACTCCCTCCTACTGACACTCCTGGCTTACTGTCCAGATATCAGTAATTAATGGAAGGGTCACATTTACTCTATTTTGCTACTAATAATTAAGTTAATTAAAATTAGATGTTTTATGATGGTAAAAGTCCAAAGACTAGTGTATTTAAGAATAATTCCAACACAATAGCTGGTGAATTATAATAGTATGTGGTAATGATATCCCGTTTTCTATAGATGGAATATTCCACTATAAGTTACATTTTCTATGGGTAACTTGTTTATACAATGGCAGCAATATTATCTGCAATTGCATGTAATATTATTAAATGGTGTCGGATTTTCTGACACCGATTATACAAAAATCAGTAGGGAAATAAGCACGGAACAAGACTCGCTATCACTTCAAGATGATCTAAATAGGGTTTTGAAATGGTCAAAAGATTGGCAGATGCAGTTTAATGCTGATAAATGTAAAGATTTGAGGTTAGGTAATGATGATAGAGTTACAAGATACGAGGTAGATGGTGTTGAGATTGCAAAGTCGGATTGCGAAAGGGATCTGGGAGTTATGATAAGTAGGAATTTAAAATCAAAAGATCAATGCATGAATGTTCATAATAAGGCAAATAGGACACTGGGATTTATTAATCGAAGCGTTAGTAACAAAACACCTGTGTTGTTCTTCAGCTATATCTTGCTCTAGTTAGGCCCCATTTAGATAATGCAGTTCAGTTGTGGTCGCCGTACTATAGAATGGATATATATTCACTTGAATGTGTCTAATGTAGGATGACAAAGTTAATTCCCCAAATTAGAAACCTGTCATATGAAGAAAGATTAACAAAGCTTAAATTGCATTAAATCGAAAGGTGAAGAGTTAGGGGTGACATGATAGAGGTTCACAAGTGGATGAATGAACATAACAAAGGGGGATATTAATAGAGTATTAAAAGTATCAACACAAGACAGAACACGAAACAATGGGTATAAATTGGATAAGTTTAGATTTAGAAAGACTTGGGTAAATACTGGTTCGGTAATACTGGTTTTGTTGATTTGTGGAACCAGTTGCCACATGGCGTGGAGGAGGCAGGGTCTCCTGATTGTTTCAAACGTGGGTTGGACAAATATATGAGAGGGATTGGGTGGTTATAAATAGGAGCTGCCTCATATGATCCCTTTTGCAATTCAACTTCGCAATCTCAACACCATCTAGCTCGTTTCTTGTAGCCCTATGATCATTACCTAGCCTCAAAACCTTACAATTGTCAGAATTAAGCTGCATCTGCCAATCTTTTGACCATTTCAAAACCCTATTTAGATCATCTTGAAGTGATAGTGAGTCTTTATCCGTGCTTATTTCCTCCCGATTTTAGTACCATCGGCAAATTTGCAAATATTGCTGCTCAAACCTGAATCTAAATCATTTATATGTATTATGAATAACAGAGGTCACAGAACAGAGCCTTGATGTACTCCACTTATGACATTTTCCCAGTCTGACTTAACCCCATTTATACTAACTCTTTGTTTCCTTTGTACAGCCATGCCCTAATCCAATTTAATAAAGCACCCCCATTACCTTGAGCCTCTATCTTTTTAATCAGTCTTTCATGTGGCCCTGTATCAAGAGCTTTGCTAAAGTCTAGGTACACAACATCACAAACTTTACCACTATCAACTGCTTCAACTATGCTGGAATAAAATGAGAGATTTGTTAAAAATGAATGTCAATTTGTAAACCAAAGTTGTGAAACATTGATGTTTTTCAATATGAAGATGAATAGTATTTGCAAATAGCGATTCAAGTAACTTCCCCACAATAGACGTTAGGCAAATTGGCCGATAGTTTGACGCAAGTGATCTATCTCCTTTCTTAAAAACTGGTACCACATTAGCAACCTTCACGACTCTGGCACTCTACCTGACTCTAATGATTTATTAAATATGGTAGACAGTGGCTCGCAAAGCTCCTCTTTACATTCCTTAAGCACCCTGGCAAACACTTCGTCCAGCCCTGGGGATTTGTTTGGCTTGAGTTTCACTATTTGTTTAATAACATCCTCCCTGGTAACTGCTAACCTAGTCAACTTATCCTCTTCCCCACCCACATAGACTTGTTTGGCTGAAGGCATATTGTTATGTTCTCTCTAGTAAATACAGAGATAAAATATTTATTAAATTACTACTCATCTCTTCGTCATTATCAGTTATATAACCTGTCTCAGTTTTTAATGGGCCTATCCTTTCCCTAATCTTTGTTCGATATAACTGAAAAAGAAAACTTTAAGATTTGTCTTTGCTTGCCCTGCTATGCGAACTTCATAGTTTTATTTTGCCATCCTTATCCCTTTTTTAACATTTCTAAAGAGCTGGACAAATTATTGTTCTAAACTGACTTCTCCATTCTTAATCCTTTTTTTACCAAGCTCTCTTTCTACCTATAAGGTTCTTCAGATCCTTTGTTATTCATTTTGGGTCATTATTATTCGATCTATTCAAATTGTATGGTAGACTACTTTTCTATGCATTGCTGAGAATATTTTTAAATAAGTTATATTTTGAATCAACATCGAAATCCCTTTTTACATCACCCACCGTTGGGTTCACTTCTGGCTCCAAGACCGGCCCACCCCAAAGGCCCAGGACTTTTCAATCTTTTTCACCCCAAAAATTTCTTATGCCATTAAAATCAGCTTTTCGAAAATCTGGCACTTTAACAGAATTTTCTCCTACAAATCAATCCCATTGTATGATAATCTGATTTCCTTGTGATCAATGTTCCCTTGCTCACTCTCTATTTCGATGTCATTAATTTGTGTTTCCCTGTTAGTTAACACTAAGTCTAAAACATTATTTTCCTGTGTTGGTTCCTTAATGTGTTGTTTAAGAAAGCAATCGTCAATTAATTCTAGAAAACCTTCTGCTTCATTATTCCCTGTTCTGTTAATCCAGTTTATTACATTAAAATTAAAGTCACCCATGACACAAATACTGTTAGGCCTAGATGCTCTAGATATTTCATCCCATAGATGCTTTGCTTCAATTCTGTCTAAGTTTGGTGGCCTATATATAACTTCAATTATTAGATTTCTAGCTTTTTTGTATAATTCTAGCCAAATAGTTTTGTGTTTGGCTCAGTTTTGATTCCCTCTTTGAGACTACATTTAAAATTTTCCCTAACATATATGGCTACATCCCTTCCTCGCCTAATATATCTATCTGTGTGAAATAGTTTAAAACCATTTATTTGATATTCAGCTAATAGTTCTCTATTTTCTACTGTGACGATAATCTCTTCCCAGAGATTTAGCCTGCTATATCTTCTCATCGTCCCGTTCTCAACAATATGCAAGATACGTTTTATAGTGGCTTAACGTCTATATCAAGACAGCCACACGCACCTGCAACTCCCTCCTTCCCCCCACTTCTGCACACCTGGTTGCGCCGACGGCTACAGTCCCAGACAAACTACTTGTTATTGGACGCCCTGCGTTCTCATTGCCCGTTAAACAACACACCACTCCAGCTCCACGCCAATCACATTCCTCGCAAGCCATTGTCAGGACCATCCAGCCATTCTCTCACAAGAATATCTAGTGCTCTCATGCTATGAACACCTAAGTTGACTCGCCTCGTGTGATCAAATAGAGGTTTATAGCTAGCGCATATATTCCCAGCACTAATATTATTTTGCTTGTTATTGTATGTCACTTCTCCATTTAACGTAATCCAGTTTTATGTTCAGTTATTTTTCCACTTGTTGTTCTGCACCATTAAGCCAAGATTTTTGCCTTTATTTCAATTTGTTTTTTAGTGCTATTAAAGAGCATTGTTTATTATTGTGTTTTATGTCTCTTCCCTTACCTTACCACAGATTATCAAAAACGCAGTCATTCTTTTTTTCTCTTTTTTTTCTTTGTAATATTTATATGTGGCCCGGCCTTAACATCTGCCAGTGGAAGACTGCCGACCACCATACTCCACTAGTTTACCGTCACATATAATTGGGGGCCTGTCCTAGGAGCTGCACTCAGGTATTGGTAATTGTGGTAAGCGTACTTGGCTTTCATTCCCTTGCTTTCAATATTTACATTAATCACGTTTATTATTATATGGTGCTGTGTATATTGTGCATTACGGGAGTAGCATATGGTGAGTGTGAGACAACTTTGGATTACGTGGTGACTGTAGGCCGCAGTCATACTCTTAATTGGTCGTCTCCCCCTTCCGTGTTATTACCCGTGTTTAACATCTTTTGTCCCTCAGATATTTCTCACATTTTTGACAGATTATCACATAGGTACCCTGGTACTGTGGTCTGTCTCCGGTCAATAGCACCTAATTTCTGCAATCCGACTCTAGGAGGAAAAAGAGGGCCAAAGATCCTCTAGCACGGACTATTATTGGCGAGTTGGGACCTCGCCGATAGTTCTCGTCACCAGTTGACACTCGCACCCCTACTCGTTGGTCAGAATTGATGGTATTTACTCAAGGTAGGGAATTAGCTTTCTTTCTTTTGAGCACGAAGTTCGCTAATTCTGTAAATACCATATTCAATTTCAGTGGGTACCTTTGCTTATGTTCTATAGTGACTTGGCAAGGTATGACTACATTTTTGGACTACCTCATTTATTTTGAAGCCATTTAGTGTTTCACTTGTCTTTTAAACTCAGTTTCCACTAATTAGTAGGATTTTCTTGCCTTTATCCTCCCACAGTGAGTACCAGGTACAAGATTTCCTGCGACCTTATTCATTTACCATCTTGAATTAACTTTAATTATTAATAATTCCCCACAGGATAGGTATCAGTTGCCACGTTTCCTGTTTCTGACATTCACCATATTCTCACAGTATATTCGTGTCTCATTTATTTACCATGTTTCGTATCCAAACTTTCAAGGCAGATCCAGAAGGTGAAATAGAGAAATTGCGTCATGCTAAAAGGGTCGAATTGATAACTCTTGCACACGAGTATCAATTGGAAGTTCCACCTGGCGCCAACAAGTATGCCATACATAATATAATTTTAGATTATCTTGCGGATGAAGGTATTATAGATTCTAATACTCACCAACAACATACCATTTCAGAGAAGCATGATTTGACAGCAATAAAGCTCAAGCTAGAACTTGCTAAGATCGAGCGGGAGCAACAACAGGAAGCAGCTGCCATCAGAAAGGAAGAACAAGAGCGTGAAGCTGCCATCAGAAAGGAAGAACAAGAACGCGAGCTTCAACTCAAGAAAGAAGAGGCCGCACTGAAGAAAGAAGAAAGTGAACGTGAGTTGGCCTTATACAAACAGCGACTCGAGATACAACGTGAACACGACAAACGGCAGGCAGAAACAGTTCTAGAATGTCGTGACCGAGAACTCACGAGGGACGCTGCACACCAAGCTCAACTCCAGCAAGCTGCAGCTAGTCTTCCTCCCAGTTTCAATGTCTCCCATGCAAGTAAGTTAATGCCCCCGTTCATAGAAACGGAGGTTGATGTGTTCTTCACTACTTTTGTGACCCTTGCTAATCAACTTAGTTGGCCTGACGACCAATGGGCTACCCTTCTCCGAGTACATTTAACAGGTAGAGCAGCCATCACACTCAGCACTTTGGCATCAGAAAACGACTACACCACCTTGAAGCAAGCTGTGTTGGACGCCTACCTTCTCTCCACCGAAAGCTATCGACGAAAGTTCCGTGACTACGTCAAGGCAAGTACCACCACCTTCTTAGAATTTGCTAACACCAAACGGAGATATTTCATGAAATGGCTGGAGGCAGCACATGTCTCTACTTTTCCAGAGCTTGTCAACCTCATACTGGTTGAAGAATTTTTGAGACGTGTACCTCCTCCTGTCCGCCTATACTTAGCAGACAAAGAAGAGACCGATTTGGTGAAGTGCGCGAAGTCAGCTGACACTTACAGCCTCATCCACCGGCTGACACCAGAACCTACCAGCAAGAAGTCTTGGTACAGTTACGAGAAAGCGAGCCCAGATCAAGGTACCTCTCAACTGTACTGCAGGTATTGTCGACTCTATGGACATACCATAGAAAAATGTGGTAAGTCCCAATCTAAAGGTAACATAGAACCTCCTAAGCCCAAACCTACTCACCCTAAGTCCGGTAAGCCTGTAATGAATGTTGGTGTTCATGCTAATGATCTCTCTCTCTTTAGCAAGCATCTATATCCAGGAACTATCACTACCCACGGTTCAGATTCAGAGGGACGTTTTGGACTTAAGATCCTGCGGGACACAGCGGCTCTACAATCGATCGTCTTGAAATCAGCTGTGCCCAACGTCGCCTACACAGGAGAGACTGTATTCATCACTGACCTTACTGCTACTACTCCTTATCCTCTTGCCAGAGTTTACCTAGATTGTCCCTTCGTGACCGGTGAAGTCCAAGTCGCCGTCAGGGAAAAGCCTTTTCCCATGCCTGGAGTGCAACTTCTCCTGGGCAACGACTTGGCAGAAGACCAACAACCAAACAACCTGATCGTCAAGGACATATCCCAGGTGAGCAACTCTGTGTTGGATAACCCGATTTTTGAGCATGTTCCAGCAAAGGTTCAAGAGAGTGATGAAGGTTCTCCTCCTGTTATGGTGACCACCCGTGCTCAAGCTGCACGACCACAGCCAGCTGACTCTACTGCTACCGCTGTCCCTCAGGACCCTTCGAAACTACCCCCTAATCTGACCGCTTTGGAGTTCCGTAAGTTACAGAGAGATGATCTTACCTTGACACCATTATTCTTTCAGGCTGAGACCCAATCCGACAGTGTTCCTGGGTTCTTTATGGAGAACGAATTACTCTATCGCAGGTATAGACCCAGTAAACTGAAGGACGAGGACGATTGGGCAGACGTTGAACAACTAGTGATTCCTACCAGCCTGCGGCCCACGATTCTACACCTGGCCCACGGAGCATTGTCACACTACGGGTTCAACAAGACTTACCATGGAATTCGGCAAGACTACTACTGGCCAGGTATGGTTAACGATGTAAAGAAGCATGTCAAACTGTGCCACGTGTGTCAGTTAGCCGGGAAACCGAACGTTTCCATTCCCAGAGCACCACTGATACCCATCCAGGTGCCTGAGGAACCGTTCCACAAACTTATTATTGACTGTGTTGGTCCTTTGCCTCGGACCAGTGCAGGCAACGCCTATATCTTAACTATCCTGTGTCCTACCACCAGATTCCCCATAGCAGTTCCAGTGAAAAACATTACGGCTGCTACAGTGGTGAAGAATTTATTGAAAATCTTCACCCAGTATGGATTTCCGAGGGAGATTCAGAGCGACTGTGGCACCAACTTCACCAGTGATCTCTTCAAACGGACTCTGGAGGAGTTCAACATCAAACAGGTACTGTCCAGCCCCTATCATCCTGCTTCACAGGGTTCTCTCGAGCGTAGTCATCAGACTATCAAGGCACTCTTAAAAAAGTTTTGCAATGAGACCTCAAAGGATTGGGATAGGCAACTTGATCTCATTATGTGCATTTTCAGAAGTCTTCCCAACGAGTCACTAGGAGTATCTCCTTATGAGATGCTCTACGGACGTAAGTGCCGTACACCTCTCAAGGCTTTCAAGGATTCTCTACGTGATGCCACCTTCAGTGAGCATCAGAATGTGCCCCAGTATCTTCAAAACCTCCGACACATTCTAGAGAGGGTCCATTCCTTTGCTAGCAACAACCTACAGAAAGCCCAAGAGAGGATGAAGACTCGTTACGACCAGCACTGCAAAGTAAGGAAGTTTAAACCAGGAGACTTAGTTCTTGCCTATTTCCCTATCCCAGGTTCTCCTTTACAGAACAGGTTCTCAGGACCCTATCGTGTTAAGGAGTGCCGGAACAACTTCAACTACGTTCTCGAGACCCCCGATAGGCGGCGGAAGACCCAGCTGTGCCACATTAACCTGCTTAAACTTTACCAGGGTGTTCCTCCCACTGTGCTAACCACCTATTCTACATTTACAGGACCATATAGCCACAGTGAGACCTTCCCTGCTTCTCCTTCCGAAAACACTGACACTGAGACAGCGCTTTCTAATTCGGAAATCCTTACTGACCTTCACAATCATTTTCAGGACGATAATAGTGCTTCACTCATCAAACTCATCAGAGAACATCAGGAGTTGTTTCGAGGTGATCCCCAAGAGTGTACTGTGACTCGGCACGACATCCAACTGCTACCTGACACCCAGCCGATTCGCCAACCGTTCTACCGAATCAGCCCTAGCAAAACGGAAGTCATGCGTGCTGAGGTACAGTATCTCTTGGACCATGGACTGGCTACCCCCTGTGAGTCCCCCTGGGCCTCACCATGCATCCTGGTACCCAAACCTCACGGCAAAATCCGTCTTTGCACGGATTATAGGAAGTTGAACAGTGTCACCGTGAAGGATGCCTACCCAATACCTAGGATAGACGACATACTTGATGCCATTGGTAATGCCCGCTACCTGTCTCAGGTAGACTTACTCAAGGGCTATTACCAGGTGAGTTTAACGGAGCGAGCTAAAGAACTGTCTGCCTTTATAACCCCTTTCGGGCTTTTCAGGTACAACCGCCTTCCCTTTGGACTCTGCAATGCCCCGGCCACCTTTCAGAGAGCTGTCAACCGCGTCATCCAGGGCTTGGACAACACCTACGCCTATTTGGATGATATCGTTGTAGCATCCAACACCTGGAGCGAACACCTGCTCCAGCTACAACGATTGTTCTACAAGCTCCTGAAAGCCGGCCTCACCATCAATCTGGGCAAGTCCACCTTCGCGAAAGGTAAAGTGCGGTACCTGGGTCATGTTATAGGGAGTGGCAGCCTGGCTCCGTTAAATATCCACATTCAAGCAATCCAACAGTATCCACAGCCTACTACCAGGAAGCAGCTCCTGCGCTTCCTTGGTCTTGCTTCCTATTACCGTAGGTTTGTGAAGAACTTTAGCACTGTTGCAACCCCCTTAATCACCTTAACCAGTCCCAAGCAACGGTATAATTGGACCAGGGAGCAAACCGTTGCCTTCGAACAACTCAAATTCCTCCTCTGTTCTAATCCTATTCTCGCCTCACCAGATATCAAGAAGCCTTTCATCCTCCATGTCGACGCCAGTGGTACCGGCATCGGAAGTGTCTTAATGCAGCAGCGAGGCGAGGAGGTTCTACCTGTCAGCTACTACAGTTGCAAGTTGAAGCCTCATCAGAAAAACTATAGTACTATAGAGAAGGAACTCCTCTCCATCGTCCTGAGCTTACAACACTTTGCACCATATCTGCACGGTGCTAGGTCCACTACCATCTATTCGGACCACAACCCTCTGAGATTCCTACATCAAGCCCAATTTAATAACCAACGTCTGCTGCGATGGGCTTTATATCTTCAAGGCTTCAATTTAAAGATCTGCTACATCAAGGGCCTGATAACATCATCGCTGACGCCCTCTCCAGAGTGCATGAGGTAGAGGCAGCTCCACCTCCCACTCTACCTCCCGTGAACGTGACTCCACCAGAACCGCAGGCTTCGGGGAGAGTTGTGACGATAATCTCTTCCCAGAGATTTAGCCTGCTATATCTTCTCATCGTCCCGTTCTCAACAATATGCAAGATACGTTTTATAGTGGCTTAACGTATATATCAAGACAGCCACACGCACCTGCAACTCCCTCCTCCCCCCACTTCTGCACACCTGGTCGCGCCGACGGCTACAGTCCCAGACAAACTACTTGTTACTGGACGCCCTGCGTTCTCATTGGCCGTTCAACAACACACCACTCCAGCTCCACGCCAATCACATTCCTCGCAAGCCATTGTCAGGACCGTCCAGCCATTCTCTCACCAGAATATCTAGTGCTCTCATGCTATGAACACCTAAGTTGACTCACCTCGTGTGATCAAATAGAGGTTTATAGCTAGCGCATATATTCCCAGCACTAATATTATTTTTGCTTGTTATTGTATGTCACTTCTCCTCCCTTTAACGTAATCCAGTTTTATGTTCAGTTATTTTTCCACTTGTTGTTCTGCACCATTAAGCCAAGATTTTTGCCTTTATTTCAATTTGTTTTTTAGTGTTATTAAAGAGCATTGTTTATTATTGTGTTTTATGTCTCTTCCCTTACCTTACCACAGATTATCAAACACGCAGTCATTCTTTTTTTTTTTTTCTTTGTAATATTTATATGTCGCCCGGCCTTAACATCTGCCAGTGGAAGACTGCCGACCACCATACTCCACTACTTTACCGTCACATATAATTGGGGGCCTGTCTGGGAGCTGCACTCAGGTATTGGTAATTGTGGTAAGCGTACTTGGCTTTCATTCCCTTGCTTTCAATATTTACATTAATCATTTTATTTATTCCTATGGTGCTGTGTTTATTGTGCATTACGGGAGTAGCATATGGTGAGTGTGAGACAACTTTGGATTACGTGGTGACTGTAGGCCTCAGTCATACTCTTAATTGGTCGTCTCCCCCTTCCGTGTTATTACCCGTGTTTAACATCTTTTGTCCCTCAGATATTTCTCACATTTTTGACAGATTATCACATAGGTACCCTGGTACTGTGGTCTGTCTCCGGGTCAATAGCACCTAATTTCTGCAATCCGACTCTAGGAGGAAAAAGAGGGCCAAAGATCCTCTAGCACGGACTATTATTGGCGAGTTGGGACCTCGCCGATAGTTCTCGTCACCAGTTGACACTCGCACCCCTACTCGTTGGTCAGAATTGATGGTATTTACTCAAGGTAGGGAATTAGCTTTCTTTCTTTTGAGCACGAAGTTCGCTAATTCTGTAAATACCATATTCAATTTCAGTGGGTACCTTTGCTTATGTTCTATAGTGACTTGGCAAGGTATGACTACATTTTTGGACTACCTCATTTATTTTGAAGCCATTTAGTGTTTCACTTGTCTTTTAAACTCAGTTTCCACTAATTAGTAGGATTTTCTTGCCTTTATCCTCCCACAGTGAGTACCAGGTACAAGATTTCCTGCGACCTTATTCATTTACCATCTTGAATTAACTTTAATTATTAATAATTCCCCACAGGATAGGTATCAGTTGCCACGTTTCCTGTTTCTGACATTCACCATATTCTCACAGTATATTCGTGTCTCATTTATTTACCATGTTTCGTATCCAAACTTTCAAGGCAGATCCAGAAGGTGAAATAGAGAAATTGCGTCATGCTAAAAGGGTCGAATTGATAACTCTTGCACACGAGTATCAATTGGAAGTTCCACCTGGCGCCAACAAGTATGCCATACATAATATAATTTTAGATTATCTTGCGGATGAAGGTATTATAGATTCTAATACTCACGAACAACATACCATTTCAGAGAAGCATGATTTGACAGCAATAAAGCTCAAGCTAGAACTTGCTAAGATCGAGCGGGAGCAACAACAGGAAGCAGCTGCAATCAGAGAGCGTGAAGCTGCCATCAGAAAGGAAGAACAAGAGCGTGCAGCTGCCATCCGGAAGGAAGAAAGTGAACGTGAGTTGGCCTTATACAAACAGTGACTCGAGATACAACGTGAACAGGACAAATGGCAGGCAGAAACAGCTCTGGACTGTCGTGACCGAGAACTCACGAGGGACGCTGCACACCAAGCTCAACTCCAGCAAGCTGCAGCTAGTCTTCCTCCCAGTTTCAATGTCTCCCATGCAAGTAAGTTAATGCCCCCGTTCATAGAAACGGAGGTGGATGTTTTCTTCACTACTTTTGAGACCCTTGCTAATCAACTTAGTTGGCCTGACGACCAATGGGCTACCCTTCTCAGAGTACATTTAACAGGTAGAGCAGCAGTCACACTCAGCACTTTGGCATCAGAAAACGACTACACCATCTTGAAGCAAGCTGTGTTGGACGCCTACCTTCTCTCCACCGAAAGCTATCGACGAAAGTTCCGTGACTACGTCAAGGCAAGTACCACCACCTTCTTAGAATTTGCTAACACCAAACGAAGATATTTCATGAAATGGCTGGAGGCAGCACATGTCTCTACTTTTTCAGAGCTTGTCAACCTCATACTGGTTGAAGAATTTTTGAGACGTGTACCTCCTCCTGTCCGCCTATACTTAGCAGACAAAGAAGAGACAGATTTGGTGAAATGCGCGAAGTCAGCTGACACATACAGCCTCATCCACCGGCTGACACCAGAACCTACCAGCAAGAAGTCTTGGTACAGTTACGAGAAAGCGAGCCCAGATCAAGGTACCTCTCAACTGTACTGCAGGTATTGTCGACTATATGGACACACCATTGACAAATGTGGTAAGTCCCAATCTAAAGGTAACATCGAACCTCCTAAGTCTAAACCTACTCACCCTAAGTCCGGTAAGCCTGTAATGAATGTTGGTGTTCATGCTAATGATCTCTCTCTCTTTAGCAAGCATCTATATCCAGGAACTATCTCTACCCACGGTTCAGATTCAGAGGGACGTTTTGGACTTAAGATCCTGCGGGACACAGCGGCTCTACAATCGATCGTCTTGAAATCAGCTGTGCCCAACGTCGCCTACACAGGAGAGACTGTGTTCATCACTGACCTTACTGCTACAACTCCTTATCCCCTTGCCAGAGTTTACCTAGATTGTCCCTTCGTGACCGGTGAAGTCCAAGTCGCCGTCAGGGAAAAGCCTTTTCCCATGCCTGGAGTGCAACTTCTCCTGGGCAACGACTTGGCAGAAGACCAACAACCAAACAACCTGATCGTCAAGGACATATCCGAGGTAAGCAACTCTGTGTTGGATAACCCGATTTTTGAGCATGTTCCAGCAAAGGTTCAAGAGAGTGATGAAGGTTCTCCTCCTGTTATGGTGACCACCCGTGCTCAAGCTGCACGACCACAGCCAGCTGACTCTACTGCTACCGCTGTCCCTCAGGACCCTTCGAAACTACCCCCTAACCTGACCGCTGTGGAGTTCCGTAAGTTACAGAGAGATGATCTTACCTTGACACCATTATTCTTTCAGGCTGAAACCCAATCCGACAGTGTTCCTGGGTTCTTTATGGAGAACGAAATACTCTATCGCAGGTATAGACCCAGTAAACTGAAGGACGAGGACGATTGGGCAGACGTTGAACAACTAGTGATTCCTACCAGCCTGCGGCCCACGATTCTACACCTGGCCCACGGCGCTTTGTCACACTACGGGTTCAACAAGACTTACCATGGAATTCGACAAGACTACTACTGGCCAGGTATGGTTAACGACGTCAAGAATCATGTCAAATTATGCCACGTGTGTCAGTTAGCCGGGAAACCGAACGTTTCCATTCCCAGAGCACCACTGATACCCATCCAGGTGCCTGAGGAACCGTTCCACAAACTTATCATTGACTGTGTTGGTCCTTTGCCTCGGACCAGTGCAGGCAATGCATATATCTTAACCATCCTGTGTCCTACCACCAGATTTCCGATAGCAGTTCCAGTGAAAAATATTACGGCTGCTACAGTGGTGAAGAATCTACTGAAAATCTTCACCCAGTATGGATTTCCGAGGGAGATACAGAGCGACTGTGGCACCAACTTCACCAGTGATCTCTTCAAACGGACTCTGGAGGAGTTCAACATCAAACAGGTACTGTCCAGCCCCTATCATCCTGCTTCACAGGGTTCTCTCGAGCGTAGTCATCAAACCATCAAGGCACTCTTAAAAAAGTTTTGTAATGAGACCTCAAAGGATTGGGATAGGCAAATTGATCTCATCATGTGTATTTTCAGAAGTCTTCCCAACGAGTCACTAGGAGTATCTCCTTATGAGATGCTCTACGGACGTAAGTGCCGTACACCTCTCAAGGCTTTCAAGGATTCTCTACGTGATGCCACCTTCAGTGAGCATCAGAATGTGCCCCAGTATCTTCAAAATCTCCGACACATTCTAGAGAGGGTCCATTCCTTTGCCAGCAACAACCTACAGAAAGCCCAGGAGAGGATGAAGACTCGTTACGACCAGCACTGTAAAGTAAGGAAGTTTAAACCAGGAGACTTAGTGCTTGCCTATTTCCCTATCCCAGGTTCTCCTTTACAGAACAGGTTCTCAGGACCCTACCGTGTTAAGGAGTGCCGGAACAACTTCAACTACGTTCTCGAGACCCCCGATAGGCGGCGGAAGACCCAGCTGTGCCACATCAATCTACTCAAGCCCTACCATGGGGTTCCTCCCACTGTGTTAACCAATTTCACCTCATTTACAGGTCCATATAGCCACAGTGAGACCTTCCCTGCTTCTCCTTCCGAAAGCACTGACACTGAGACAGCGCTTTCTAATTCGGAAATCCTTACTGACCTTCACAATCATTTTCAGGACGATAATAGTGCTTCACTCATCAAACTCATCAGAGAACATCAGGAGTTGTTTCGAGATGATCCCCAAGAGTGTACTGTGACTCGGCACGACATCCAACTGCTACCTGACACCCAGCCGATTCGCCAACCGTTCTACCGAATCAGCCCTAGCAAAACGGAAGTCATGCGGGCTGAGGTACAGTATCTCTTGGACCATGGACTGGCTACCCCCTGTGAGTCCCCCTGGGCCTCACCATGCATCCTGGTACCCAAACCTCATGGCAAAATCCGTCTGTGCACGGATTATAGGAAGTTGAACCAGGTCACAGTGAAGGACGCCTACCCAATACCCAGGATAGACGACATACTGGATGCCATTGGTAATGCCCGCTACCTGTCTCAGGTAGACTTACTCAAGGGCTACTACCAGGTGAGTTTAACGGAGCGAGCTAAGGTACTGTCCGCCTTTATAACCCCGTTCGGGCTTTTCAGGTACAATCGCCTTCCCTTTGGACTCTGCAATGCCCCAGCCACCTTTCAGAGAGCTGTCAACCGTGTCATCCAGGGCTTGGACAACACCTACGCCTATTTTCACCACCCATAGCACTGAAAAATAAGAGCAGTTCAAAAACGGAATGAAAAACAATGAAAAAAGAAACAAATTAGCTGTACCTATGAAATGAATGGTATGGTAAACAACTCAGCTCAGTTCCATTGCAATGTCACACAAAATAAGTAAATGAAAATGAAAAAAAATCAAAATCTATGAAAATTCAATATATCAATGCAATCGGAAGCATTGGAATTGAATCGCAACATATCTTGCATATCGTATGTAACTCTTACGTGCAACGGATGGAGCTGTTTTTCAAAACATGCATGTTTTTACCTGTCACAGTTCTGGCATCTAAATAGTAGGTATATCTAAAACACACACATAAACACACAGGTTGAAAGGTCCCTGTTAGGAAATGGCTCTTGTATAATCTACTTCTGACATCTCAAAAGGAAGTAGATGGACCACTTGTTTCTTTGGTAGGGGTGGTGGCCCTGGATACGGGCATGTTCTTGCATCCTACCCTTGGCATATCATGCAATTTTTCAAGATTGATTTGACTTACTGTCTTCCTTGAGGAATCCAATACTGTTGTCTGAGATGTGAGAGTGTGTCTAGCACTCCTCGATGCTTGATGATTTGTTGACGTGTATGTAACACAATCAACTTTGTGATCGAAAGATTCTTTGGTAAAACCCATAGATGCATAGTATCTAGATTGATATCTGCATGTTTAAGTCTCCCTCCACAATGCAGAATGTTGTGATTCTCTTGGTCCATCCACAGACAGAGATTGTGTTTTAACTTATGCAGAAGATCTTCATTGTCATTCCCATAGATTTCTCTCTGGGCTTGTCTTACCCAATAGTTAAGTGCTTCTGGAAAGGTATATTTTATGCCCCCTTTCAATGAGATAATGATACACGTTTTGTGTTGCTTTGATTAATTTGATGAGCAAGGAGTGACGAGTACGAGCCTGACATGCAGTACGGAAAGTGGCATGTGTTACGCCGCTGATAAATCTCAATTGCTTTAAAGACGTTGGACCGGGGACATTTACCAACAGCTCGCGCTGAAAGAAACATTCATCTTGATTGGAATGCATGGTGTACAGTCTGCCTATTGTAGTTTATTTGAATATGCCAGGTTGTCCGTCGACTCGCTCTTCTCGTTTATGTCGTTCAAGTAATTTTCTACTGGCATTCCATGTGTAATACGTAGGCACTTCCGAATACAGCAATGTTTTCGCAAATGCATCATTTTGGCATAACGTGAATAAAGCTGTTAACATTGTTGTAGATGTTAGATTCAGAGATCTATTCAATGATTGTTTTTACCTCTCATTTATAGATTCATTCAATGATTGTTTTTACAACTCACAGTTGTAGCATCTAAATAGTAGGTATATCTAAACACACACATATTCGAGAGGAACGTCCTGTCAAAATTTCAAAGCAATCGGTGAAGAACTTTCGGAGATTACAGCGTGTGTTGTAATCATGCAGACAGAAAAAAACATGCAGAAAAAAAGAAGCATGTTTTTTTCCCGTCACAGATGTGACATCTATATATTATGCACATAAAAACCCGCTCGGATGTGAATGGAACGTTGTATGAAAATTTCAAGGCAATCAGTGAAGACCTTTCAGAGATTAGCGATTTTGAACAAACGAACAATTCTATTTTTATTTATATAGACTAGCTGTACCCGGCCACGTGTTGCTGTGGCTCAGCAACGCGTGTGCGTTGCTGAGTCACAGCAACGTTTCTCAGTCCCCCAGTTCTCCTCACCATTCCCCTTTCCCCATCTCCTCGTCCACCCAACCATAGAGGGATAGAAGCCCTAAATCAGAAGTTAGTAAATACAGAATATGCGGTCATATTTAATTAGACATGTTTAAAAGAAAACTTGCTGCCAATATACACCAATATATATAATATATATATATATATATATATATACCGTCATCAGTAAAAACAAACATAAGGAAAATTGAGAAAATTCGTGTTAGAATTATTAATCTTACTTTTTCGGTCATATTTAATAACATATGTCTACAGGAAAGACTGCTACCAAAAAAAAATATACTAATATATATATATATATATATATATATATATATATATATATATATATATATATATATATAATATATATATATATATATATATATATATACATATATATATATATGTATATATATATATATATATATATATATATATATAATATATATATATATATATATATGATATATATATAATATATATATATATAATTATATATATAGATATATAATATATATATATATATATTATATATATTATATATTATATATATATATAGTATATATATATATAATATATAATATATATATTATTATATATATATATATATATATAATATATATATATATATATATATATATATATATATATATATATATATATATATATATATATATATA
>WNGS01158503.1:4053-26746 GCA_020271785.1 Procambarus virginalis
ACCAGGCACAACAGTCACAGGTGCCCCACCAGGCACAACAGTCGCAGGTACCACCAGGCACAACAGTCGCAGGTGCACTTACCAGGCACAACAGACGCAGGTGCACCACCAGGCACAACAGTCGCAGGTTACCACCAGGCACAACAGTCGCAGGTGCATACCAGGCACAACAGTCCAGGTGCATCCACCAGGCACAACAGTCCAGGTGGCACCACCAGGCACAACAGCGCAGGTGCACCACCAGGCACAACAGTCACAGGTGCACCACCAGGCACAACAGTCGCAGGTGTCGGTGACCACCAGGCACAACAGTCACAGTCTATGCACCACCAGGCACAACAGTCGCAGGTATGCACCACCAGGCACAACAGTCCAGGTGCACACCAGGCACAACAGTCACAGGTCTACCACCAGGCACACAGTCCAGGTCACCACCAGGCACAACAGTCGCAGGTGCACCACCAGGCACAACAGTCACAGGTTACCACAGGCACACAGTCGCGGTACCACCAGGCACAACAGTCGCAGGTGCACCACCAGGCACAACAGTCCCAGTGCACCACCAAGCACAACAGTCGCAGGTGCACCACCAGGCACAACAAGTCACAGGTGCACCACCAGGCACAACAGTCACAGGTGCCCACCAGGCACAAACAGTCACAGGTGCACCACCAGCACAACAGTCGCAGGTGCACCACCAGGCACAACAGTCCAGGTTACCACCAGGGCACAACAGTCGCAGGTTACACCATCCAGGCACCACAGTCGCAGGTGCACCACCAGGCACAACAGTCACAGGTGCACCACCAGGCACAACAGTTGAAGGTGCACCACCAGGCACAACAGTCGCAGGTGCACCACCAGGCACAACAGTCTCAGCAGGATGCACCACCAGGCACAACAGTCACAGGGGCCACACCAGGCACAACCAGTCACAGGTGCACCACACAGGCACAACAGTCACAGGTGCACCACTCAGGACAACAGTCCAGGTCACCACCAGGCACAAAGTCACAGGTATGCCACCAGGCACAAAGTCAGCTTACCACCAGGCACAACAGTCGCAGGTCTACCACAGGCACAAAAGTCACAGGTCATACCACCAGGCACACAGCAGTCGCAGGTATACCACAGGCACAACAGTCGCAGGTGCACCACCAGGCACAACAGTCACAGGTGCACCACAGGCACACAGTCGCAGGTTACCACCAGGCACAACAGTCCAGGGGCACCACCAGGCACAACAGTCGCGGTGCACCACCAGGCACAACAGTCGCAGTGCACCACCAGGCCCACAACAGTCACAGGTGCACCACCAGGCACAACAGCCAGGTGCCCACCAGGCACAAAAGTCAGGTGCACACCAGGCACCACAGTCGCAGGTGCACCAACAGGCACAACAGTCGCGGTACCACCAGGCACACAGTCGCAGGGTCCCACCAGGCACAACAGTCACAGGTGCAACCAGGCACAACAGTCACAGGGTGCACCACCAGGCACAACAGTCAGGTGCACCACCAGGCACACAGTCCAGGGTCACCACCAGGCACAACAGTCGCAGGTGACCCAGGCACACAAGTCACAGGTGCACCACCAGGCACAACAGTCACAGGTGCACCACCGGCCAAGCAGGGCCACCAGGCACACAGTCGCACGGTGCACCACCAGGCACAACAGTCACAGGTGCCACACCAGGCACAACAGTGCAGGTGCCACCACCGGCACAACAGTCCAGGTGCTACACCACCAGGCACAACAGTCCAGGTGCACCACCAGGCACAACAGTCGCAGGTTACCACCAGGCACACAGTCACGCAGGTGCACACCAGGCACAACAGTCCAGGTGACCCACCAGGCACAACAGTCGCAGGTGCATCACCAGGCACAACAGTCGCAGGTGCACCACCAGGCCACAACAGTCGCAGGTTACACCACCAGGCCCAACCAGTCGCAGGTAGCCACCAGGCACAACAGTCGACAGGTCTACCACCAGGCACAACAGTCGCCAGGTGCACCACCAGGCACACAGTCCGGTGCACCACCAGGGCACAACAGTCACAGGTGCACCACCAGGCACACAGTCGCAGGTGCCCACCAGGCACAACAGTCACAGGTGCACCACCAGGCACAACAGTCGCGGTGCACCACCAGGCACAACAGTCCAGGTGCACCACCAGGCACAACAGTCGCAGGATACCACCAGGCACAACAGTCGCAGGTGCACACCAGGCACAACAGTCGCAGGTCACCCCAGCACACAGTCACAGGTGCACCACCAGGCACAACAGTCAGGTGCCACCACCAGCAGCACAAGCCACAGGTGCCCCACCAGGCACAACAGTCGCAGGTGCACCACCAGGCACAACAGTCACAGTGCACCACAGGCACAACAGTCCGGTGACCACCAGGCACAACAGTCACAGGTGCCCACCAGGCACAACAGTCGCAGGTTACCACCAGGCACAACAGTCCAGGTGCCCCACCAGGCACAACCGTCCAGGTTCACCAGGCACAACAGTCGCATGGTGCACCACCAGGGACAACAGTCGCAGTGCACCACCAGGACAAACAGTCCAGGTGCCCCACCAGGCACAACAGTCGCAGGTGCTACCACCAGGCACAACAGTCGCAGGTATCCACCAGGCACAACAGTCCCAGGTGCCCACCAGGCACAACAGTCGCAGGTCACCACCAGGCACAACAGTCGCAGGTATCCACCAGGCACAACAGTCACAGGTGCACCCCAGGCACAACAGTCGCAGGTATACCACCAGGCACAACAGTCGCAGGTGCCCATCCAGGCACAACAGTCCAGGTCACCACCAGGCACAACAGTCGCAGGTGCCCCAACAGGCACAACAGTCCGCAGGTCTGCACCACCAGGCACAACAGTCCAGGTATACCACCAGCACAACCAGTCCACAGGTGCACCACCAGGCACAACAGTTGCACCACCAGGCACAACAGTCGCAGGTGCCCACCAGGCACAACATCACAGGTGCACCACCAGGCACAACAGTCGCTGGTGCACCACCAGGCACAACAGTCGCTGGTGCACCACCAGGCACAACAGTCACAGGTGCACCACCAGGCACAACAGTCACAGGTGCACCACCAGGCACACAGTCACTGGTGCCCCACCAGGCACAACAGTCACAGGTGCCCCACCAGGCACAACAGTCACTGGTGCACCACCAGGCACAACAGTCACAGGTGCACCACCAGGCACAACAGTCGCAGGTGCACCACCAGGCAAACAGTCACTGGTGCCCCACCAGGCACAACAGTCACTGGTGCACCACCAGCACAACAGTCACTGGTGCCCCACCAGGCACAACAGTCACAGGTGCACCACCAGGCACAACAGTCACAGGTGCACCACCAGGCACAACAGTCACAGGTGCACCACCAGGCACAACAGTCACAGGTGCACCACCAGGCACAACAGTCGCTGGTGCACCACCAGGCACAAAAGTCACAGGTGCACCACCAGGCACAACAGTCGCTGGTGCCCCACCAGCATAACAGTCGCTGGTGCACCACCAGGCCCAACAGTCACAGGTGCACCACCAGGCACAACAGTCGCTGGTGTCCCACCAGGCACAACAGTCACAGGTGCACCACCAGGCACAACAGTCGCTGGTGCACCACCAGGCACAACAGTCACAGGTGCACCACCAGGCACAACAGTCACAGGTGCACCCAGGCACAACAGTCACAGGTGCACCACCAGGCACAACAGTCGCTGGTGCACCACCAGGCACAACAGTCGCTGGTGCACCACCAGGCACAACAGTCGTTGGTGCACCACCAGGCACAACAGTCGCTGGTGCACCACCAGGCACAACAGTCACAGGTGCACCACCAGGCACAACAGTCGCTGGTGCACCACCAGGCACAACAGTCGCTGGTGCACCACCAGGCACAACAGTCACAGGTGCACCACCAGGCACAACAGTCACAGGTGCACCACCAGGCACAAAAGTCGCTGGTGCACCACCAGGCACAACAGTCGCTGGTGCACCACCAGGCACAACATTCACAGGTGCACCACCAGGCACAACAGTCACTGGTGCACCACCAGGCACAACAGTCACAGGTGCACCACCAGGCACAACAGTCACTGGTGCCCCACCAGGCACAACAGTCACAGGTGCCCCACCAGGCACAACAGTCACAGGTGCACCACCAGGCACAAAAATCGCTGGTGCACCACCAGGCACAACAGTCACTGGTGCCCCACCAGGCACAACAGTCACTGGTGCCCCACCAGGCACAACAGTCACAGGTGCACCACCAGGCACAACAGTCACAGGTGCACCACCAGGCACAACAGTCACAGGTGCACCACCAGGCACAACAGTCGCTGGTGCACCACCAGGCACAAAAGTCACAGGTGCACCACCAGGCACAACAGTCGCTGGTGCCCCACCAGGCATAACAGTCGCTGGTGCACCACCAGGCCCAACAGTCACAGGTGCACCACCAGGCACAACAGTCGCTGGTGTCCCACCAGGCACAACAGTCACAGGTGCACCACCAGGCACAACAGTCGCTGGTGCACCACCAGGCACAACAGTCACAGGTGCACCACCAGGCACAACAGTCACAGGTGCACCACCAGGCACAACAGTCACAGGTGCACCACCAGGCACAACAGTCGCTGGTGCACCACCAGGCACAACAGTCGCTGGTGCACCACCAGGCACAACAGTCGCTGGTGCACCACCAGGCACAACAGTCGCTGGTGCACCACCAGGCACAACAGTCACAGGTGCACCACCAGGCACAACAGTCGCTGGTGCACCACCAGGCACAACAGTCGCTGGTGCACCACCAGGCACAACAGTCACAGGTGCACCACCAGGCACAACAGTCACAGGTGCACCACCAGGCACAAAAGTCGCTGGTGCACCACCAGGCACAACAGTCGCTGGTGCACCACCAGGCACAACATTCACAGGTGCACCACCAGGCACAACAGTCACTGGTGCACCACCAGGCACAACAGTCACAGGTGCACCACCAGGCACAACAGTCACTGGTGCCCCACCAGGCACAACAGTCACAGGTGCCCCACCAGGCACAACAGTCACAGGTGCACCACCAGGCACAAAAATCGCTGGTGCACCACCAGGCACAACAGTCACTGGTGCCCCACCAGGCACAACAGTCACTGGTGCCCCACCAGGCACAACAGTCACAGGTGCACCACCAGGCACAACAGTCACAGGTGCACCACCAGGCACAACAGTCACAGGTGCACCACCAGGCACAACAGTCACAGGTGCACCACCAGGCACAACAGTCGCTGGTGCACCACCAGGCACAACAGTCACAGGTGCACCACCAGGCACAACAGTCGCTAGTGCCCCACCAGGCATAACAGTCGCTGGTGCACCACCAGGCCCAACAGTCACAGGTGCACCACCAGGCACAACAGTCGCTGGTGTCCCACCAGGCACAACAGTCACAGGTGCACCACCAGGCACAACAGTCGCTGGTGCACCACCAGGCACAACAGTCACAGGGTCACCACCAGGCACAACAGTCACAGGTGCACCACCAGGCACAACAGTCGCTGGTGCACCACCAGGCACAACAGTCACAGGTGCCCCACCAGGTACAACAGTCACAGGTGCACCACCAGGCACAACAGTCACAGGTGCCCCACCAGGCACAACAGTCACAGGTGCCCCACCAGGCACAACAGTCGCAGGTGCACCACCAGGCACAACAGTCACAGGTGCACCAACAGGCACAACAGTCACAGGTGCACCACCAGGCACAACAGTCACAGGTGCCCCACCAGGCACAACAGTCACAGGTGCACCACCAGGCACAACAGTCACAGGTGCCCCACCAGGCACAACAGTCACAGGGTCACCACCAGGCACAACAGTCGCTGGTGCACCACCAGGCACAACAGTCGCAGGTGCACCACCAGGCACAACAGTCACAGGTGCACCACCAGGCACAACAGTCACAGGTGCACCACCAGGCACAACAGTCGCTGGTGCCCCACCAGGCACAACAGTCACAGGTGCACCACCAGGCACAACAGTCGCTGGTGCACCACCAGGCACAACAGTCGCAGGTGCACCACCAGGCACAACAGTCACAGGTGCACCACCAGGCACAACAGTCACAGGTTCACCACCAGGCACAACAGTCGCAGGTGCACCACCAGGCACAACAGTCACTGGTGCCCCACAGTAGTATAAAGTACGACTATGCGCTGCCGTTTTGCTTTTTTCCGACGGCAGAGCATAGTCGTACTCTTTTTCGTTGCCCCGGTGAGATTTGACGGCAGCGCGTAGTCGTACTCTTTTTTCGTTGGCCCGGTGAGATTTGACGGCAGAGCATAGTCGTACTCTTTTTTCGTTGCCCCGGTGAGATTTGACGGCAGCGCGTAGTCGTACTCTTTTTTCGTTGCCCCGGTGAGATTTGACGGCAGCGCATAGTCGTACTCTTTTTTCGTTGCCCCGGTGAGATTTGACGGCAGCGCGTAGTCGTACTCTTTTTTCATTGCCCCAGTGAGATTTGACGGCAGCGCGTAGTCGTATCTTTTTTTTCGTTGCCCCGGTGAGATTTGACGGCAGCGCGTAGTCGTACTCTTTTTTCATTGCCCCAGTGAGATTTGACGGCAGCGCGTAGTCGTACTCTTTTTTCGTTGCCCCGGTGAGATTTGACGGCAGCGCGTAGTCGTACTCTTTTTTCGTTGCCCCGGTGAGATTTGACGGCAGCGCGTAGTCGTACTCTTTTTCATTGCCCCAGTGAGATTTGACGGCAGCGCGTAGTCGTACTCTTTTTTTCGTTGCCCCGGTGAGATTCAACGGCGTCGACTTGGCATACCGTTTTCGTTGCCCCAGTGACCCATGCACAGACATCGCTAATGGTCAATGACGTCATCAACTTACCTGGGGATTAAAAGGCCAGCTCCTGCCCCATCATTTTTCGTTACCTCAGCGACCCCGCACAGGCATTGCTAATGGTCACCCCGTCTCTATCTCCCCTGTTTTAAGTTCGTTTTCTGTTATAGTAAACATATTCCCATTTTCAATATTTATATCAAAGGGGGATTCAAATGCTGCCTTCTGTCAAGCCTAATGTGCAATGGTGCTAACCATTATATGCTCGTTTTTTCTCAATAAGGTATTACTGTACAGTTACCCTTGTCTAAGATCATTTTATAGCTAAGATTTCAATTAACATAAGAAATGAGTTCAAACCCTGTTACAGAACCAGTATTTACCCAGGTCTTTTTCCTAAATCTAAAACTCATTGCAATTTATGCCCATTGTTTCATATTCTGTCTAGTGCTGATATTTTCATAGCCTATGAATATCCCAGTTTATCATGTCCATCATTCACAGCTCTATCATGCTACATCTATTTCTTCGCCTTTCTAGAGAATGTAATTTAAGCTTTGTCGATCTTTTCTTCAGAGATTGCTTATTGAGCATAGGACAAATAAAAATGGAAACCTACTATCATCCATTTGTATGAAAACAGTCCCCTGCCAGGCATGGTGACTTCAATGCAATTTCAGTAGTAGTCCAATATTGCTTCATAAACTAATAGTCCCTACCAGGCGTGGTGACTCCAATGCGATTTCAGTACTAATCAATAATTACTGCATAAACGCATAAGTGTATATGCATAAATACATATGCACATCTCACATTCACTCAAAAAACAGGCCTCCCCCACACCTTACTGTAGCATATAACAAATTCAAATATTCATTCAATAAAAGCAAGCCTCTCATGTTTTAAAATAAGACCTTCTGCATTCACCTGCTTTTCTGACGTCATCATCCCTAATGCGCTGTAAGCCGCCAATGAGCTTCCAGCCAACGTGCTAATGCGGGTCCTATAGGAGGTTCACACATAAGTGTGAATTCTTAATCGCTCCCAATACCTCACCTATACTCTATGCATCACCAGAGTCGATATTCGTCTACATTGGCTCGTGTTTTCGCTCATTGCTCATATTTTCTGTTATTCGTAAACCCTATTAAACCATCCTAACCTAACCTAACCTAACCTAACTTATTATTATTATTTATAACAACAAGTGCATTCTACAGACCAGTTGCTGACATTGTTTAGTGACATCACAAAAAGCGATCTCAGGTATAGGGATAAGGTATTGCTGGCCATTAGCATTAAGGGTCAAGTATCACAGCACCTGACTTGTCAAACTATGTGTGACGTCACCAGATGACCACTGCGGCTTTTAGCGTCCTACTGGCATGAGATTTGATGTTAGTATTCAAAAATGGCTAGACTATCCATCCCCCCTAACCTAATCAGAGGTTTAAGAATATACATTTTAGTCATCCGCAACTGTAATCATTATTCAGTGATAAGTTCAAAGTATAACAGCAACCCAAATGTCGTACTGCAATTTAAGCAGAATCGTACATCTGGCAGCATAGCAGGTAAGATGAACATTAGAATAAAGGCAACTGCAGAAGTCCATGGCCCATACGAGGCAGCTCCTATATATTTTCACCCAATCTCGTTCATATTCATGTCCACCTTATGCTTAAAACANGGTGTTACCACCCTCGAGACTAAATAAGGTTCTTCTCCCAGCAGTGTACATAAATATTTAATATAGGCCTTTTAATAATAGTCTAGGGGAATAAGATAAACACTGCATAAAATGGGGAACAATATATTTATGCTAAGGGGGACAAACATAACAATTAAATGGTACGTAAATATAGCCAGAAATATTTATCAGCATGCAAATTAAAATAAAATACTTCTCGAGCAATGAGCAATATTAATAGCACTTAAATGAGAGAATACAATATCATCTGACCAGGAAATAAAAACTTTGAATGACTAAATATACAAATCAAGGACTTAACTTAATACATGTCTCCCTCGAACACAGCCACCACGCTACTAACCCACGCGTCTGTCCACAGGCCAAGCGTCTACTAACAAAACAACTAACTATCCACATAACATTGTGGAATTACTAATAATAAATGGTAATACTAAATAACAAGATATTATTAATCAAAAGAGTACACCATTACATTAGTTTATACAATAGCATTTACAGACAAATAAATAGGAGTTATAAATCAAGGTTAAATCATAAACACTCGCTTGACAATACTTTCCCACGCTACTCACATATCCAACCTGATCAACCCCCACAGAGAAACACATGAGAATTGTAACACGAAAGCCTCATACAAATAATATGCAACTCAAGCACACTAATACATTCTATAATATATATCATATAACATACAAATCTCACATTATACAACTGGATGCTATAATGATTAAAGAATAAGACAATACAGTAATAATAATTAAGAGTAATGAGAGGATCTTAACAAGATTCGTAACATCCCTCCCGTCCCCTAAGAAAAAATGAAATTAACTGAAGGTTGATTTCATTTTTTGACTGCATGAATTAACACATGAAAAATTTTCACCACATGAAAATACTTAAACTAAATCAAGTACAAAGCAATGAAATTTCATACAGAAAAAAAATACAAAATTACATACATCTTATGAATAAAGAACACTACAGATTATGGCACTGCAACAGGAAAACCTCTGGATAAGGCGTCAGCAATTACATTTTGCCTCCCAGGAATATGACGAATTACAATATTGAATTCTTGCAGAATTAGAGACCATCTTAAGATTCTCTGGTTTTTACACTTCATAGAGTTGATGAATGTCAATGGATTATGATCTGTATATACTACTACTTCATTTCCTGACAAATATGTCTCAAATTTCTTCACTGCTAGTATTAAACAAAGTGCTTCTTTCTCAACTACAGAGTAATTAATTTGTGTTCTGTCAAACTTACGTGAAAAATAATAAACAGGATGTTCTAACTCATCTGGTCCTACTTGGAACAAAACAGCACCTGCTCCTACATCTGAAGCGTCTATGTGAAGAATAAAAGGTTTATTATACTGTGGACTAGCTAACACAGGTGAAGTAGAGAGAATTCCTTTCAACTTCTGAAAAGAGTTCTGACACTCCTGCGTCCACTTAAATTTTACCTGTTTCCTTAAAAGATTTGTTATGGGTGCAGCAACAATAGAAAAGTTTTTACAATACCTCCTATAATACGCACACATTCCAATAAATCTTTGCACAGACTTCTTATTAGTTAGGACTGGGTACTCCACAATTGCCTGAATCTTATCGTGCAATGGGACTATCCTTCCTTGTCCGACCTCATGTCCTAAATACACTATGGTTCCTTTAGCCCAACTACATTTCTTCATATTGACAGTCAAATTAGCATGTTGCAATATATGAAACAATTTCTTTAAACTAGACATATGATCTACCCAATTCTTACTGAAAATCACAATGTCATCCAGATATGCCCTACAGTCTGGCACATCCTTCAACAAAGAGTTCATTAATTTCTGAAACGTGGCTGGGGCATTCCGTAACCCAAACGGCATCACGTTATACTCGTAAGCTCCATCAGGAGTGATAAATGCTGTCACTTCCCTGGCAAAATCTGTAAGAGGTATCTGATGATAACCCTTAGATAAGTCTAATTTAGATACAAAATTGGCATGACCTATAGTATCAACACATTCTTCTAATAAAGGTAACGGATAAACATCAACTGTAGTTACCTGGTTGAGTTTTCTATAATCCACTACTAATCTCCACTTATCTTCTGGCTTTGGTACTAATAGGCATGGCGAACTCCAGGAACTCTGACTGGGTCTAATGAACCCATGTCGAAGAAGATAATCAACCTCCTCCTGGATGATACGACGTTTCTCGGGTGTCACTCGATAAGGGTGCAACCGAATTGGAGTCACATTTGTCAGGGTGATATCATGAGTAATGAGAGAAGTTTGAGTGGGGACCTCCCCAAACAAGCTAGAAGACACCTCCAAAAGATCCTGGAACTCTGCTCTCTCCTCCTCCTGCAAATGACTCAACAATTCTTCCCCGGAACTACTGGAATTAGACAAACAAATATTACTATCTTCCTCAGCAACACTCGACTCTTCAGGAATTTCCTCCTCAGCAACACAACAAGCCACAATACTAGGCCCACAATAAGCCTTCAACCGGTTTACATGTACACTCATGGTCTGTCGTTTCTGCTTGGGATGGCAAACCTTGTAAGTAACCTCCCCAAGACGTTTGACTACTTGATACGGTCCTGCGAATTTGTTAGACATAGACGTACCCATACGAGGCTTCAAAACCAATACCAAATCTCCTGGCTCAAAAACTCTGAGTTTGGCCTTGAACCTCTGGTCATGTTTCTGCTTCATTACCTGTTGTTGTTCACCTAGATGTCGTAAGGCCAACTCCCTCGTTCTGGACAGCTTGCTCTTGACATCCGTCAGGTAACGCTCACTCTGCCTGGCTGTAACATCATCTAACATGTGTTCAAATAACATCTTTAAAGGTCCTCTCACCTGATGTCCGAATACAAGTTCGAATGGAGAACAACCTAGTGCACTGTGCAATCCATCTCTAGCCGCAAATAAAACAAATGGCAGATTCTCATCCCAATGTCTGGGTGAATCTTCCCCAGTCGCCTTCAACATTTTCTTGAGAGTTTGGTGGAACCGCTCGATTCCCCCTTGACTCTGAGGATGGTAAGGACTTGAAAAATTGTGTTTTATACCAAAACTGCTACAGAAATTTTTAAAGATGGTGGAACAAAAATTACTCCCATTATCAGTTTGAATTACACGGGGCATCCCAAAAAGTGAAAAAAATCGTTCCAACTGCCTGATAATAGTAGAAGCTCTAATATTACGTAAAGCATACGCTTCAGGGAACCTGGTGGTCATACATAAGATAGTGAACATATACATATTTCCGGATTTTGTACGGGGTAAAGGTCCGACACAATCCAGTACCACATGAGTAAATGGCTCCTCTGGCACTACAATAGGATATAATGGTGCTCGTGGCACAGTCTGATTAGGCTTACCAACAGTCTGACACACAACACAGTTGTGGCAATATCTGACCACATCTTTTTTAAGTTTCGGCCAATAAAAAAGTTTACAGATCTTATGATACATACTGGTAATACCTTGATGGCCTCCCATCAGGTCATCATGAGCAGCTTGCAATACCTGCTCCCGATACTCTGTTGGCACAACGAGCTGGGTGTTAAACTCACAATCCTCTGATGAGGGAGTTCCTGATGGTCTCCATCTTCTCATCAGACATTGATCCTTGAAATAACAACCCGTACTCTCCTCCAAAGTATCGATGGAGTCGGCTGCTTCTGCATAACACTCAGCTAGACTGGGATCAGTACTCTGTAACTTACGCAAGGTCTGGAACTCTACAACTGGAGCGAGCGGGCAAGGAAGTGGTACCTGGGCCACATCTTCCAGACCATCTGGGTCAGAATAAATTAGGGCTTTGGCACCGGCCTCACTCTCGACATCCACGTGAGCTATAAATGTATCTTCAAGGTCCACCTCCACCTCCCTGTCTGAAGGGGTCCTGGCCTCGAGAACATCCACCTTGGTAGTAGCAGGACTTACCACATTCTGCTTACCCATGGATCTGGTCACAACACAGGCTGGATAAATGACACCATCATCCTCATCTGGTTGAGCCAGTACTGCATTAGGTTTAGTATACATAACAGGACAATCGGTCCCACTAAATTTACATTTATCGAATCATTACCTACAATTATATCAATCCCAGGAATGGGCAACTGCTCACTGACTGCTACAGTGCACCAACCTGGTGTAATAGAAGAATTCAGGTTAACCTTAATTAATGGTACACGCTGGATGAGCCCTCCAAGTCCCTGCAATAACACTACCTCTCCAGTGTCTTCTGTGCTAACATCAGTAAGAACACGGCGAGAAATTAAAGACTGGGAAGCACCAGTGTCCCTTAACAACTGGACTGGTTTCCAGGTTCCACTAGTACATAATAGGGTTCCCGAATGTAGGTATGGATCAAAATTAGTCATCCACTTGGGCATGACTGAAGCAACATTGGCATTAATGGTTTGCAAACCCCTACTCAATATCAGACCAGTTGGTCTCAACTCTGGGTGCAAAGCATAACATGAATTTACCACATGACCTCTTCTCCTGCAATGCGTGCAATACCTGCTAGTGGTCGGAATAGCCGAACCCACTGCAGGCTTATTCACTACATTACTTAAGGTTGACAACCCTGTCGGTTGTTTCTCAGATTTAGGCTTTACAGGAGAAGGGTTAAGGGGAGAAGGTGAAGTAGCTGGTCGAGTCTGGAAAACATGTTTATGAGCATAATGATTAGTTTTAACATTGAAATGATTAATGGGTGCTCTAAAAGGCACTTTAGTAAGTAGTTCATGCTCATCAGCTAGCTTGGCTAATTTTATAAGATCATTGGTTTGCTTATTTTCAGCCATAAACAAAGCTAATTTCTCTGGTAGACATCCCATTACTTCCTCAGTTACTATGAGGTCTCTCAAAGTCTCAAACTCTGAAATATTAAGTGCTTTAATCCATCTGTTAAAGTGATTTAATTTTACTCTTACAAAATCAGAAATAGTCTGGTCCTGTGCTCTTTTTAAACTTCTGAATTTTATTCTATGTGCCTCTGGGATCTGCTGGTAAGCATTTAAAATACTTTGCTGAACAAATTTAAAATCGAAAGAATTCTCAGCAGGCAATGATGCAAATACCTCTTGAGCTTTACCCTTAAATTGTCCTTGTAATATGCTAACCCATTGATCTACAGGCCAATTCATGCTGACTGCTAGTTTCTCAAAATGCAAGAAAAATATTTCTGGATCTTCTTCATTAAACTTAGGCAAATCTACACGTTTACTGTACTTAGAAGAACTATTTGTACTCTCTGGATTATTACTAGTGTCACCCAAACCTGCCGCAATCCTCTGCTGTTCTAACCTGTTATTATTTTCAGCCATACTCTGCTGAATTTCGAGTTGTTTAGTCTCATGCTCTGCCAGTTGTACTCGAGCCTCCAACATCTGCTGTTGAGTTACCAACTCAAGTTGTTTTTGCTGATTCTGCAACTCCAACCTCTCTTTATCTGCTTCCAATTCAAGTTGTTTTTGCTGGTTCTGCAACTCCCACCTCTGCTTGTCTGCTTCCAGCCTAGCCATTTCCAATTTAGTCTCCAACTCCAACTTAAGATTGCCACCTTGTCAACTGACTCTTCGTCTAACTCTCCCAAACACTCTTCGTCAAGTCTCTCCTCTTCCACCAAGTGTGTGACAATAACTCTTAACACTTGAGCTTTCAACATTTTACTGGAAACTGCTAGGTTCAATTTATCAGCCAGCAACAACAAACCAGACTTCTTTAAGTCTTTAATTTTACCAAAATTTGGCTGATCTACCAGCGCAACAACCTGATCCTCCATGGTTGGCTCAATAATCACAACTTACACTTGAAACAACACTGAAAATTATGCTTGGCCCCTGGCACAAGCTGAACACTTACCTCAAATCGTGAAGCGTTGAAAGTTTTCACAGCAGCTCAGATTGAACAGATAATTACACAGGCTTGATTAGGCGTCACTAGATAATCACAGAGTACCTAGGAAGGCAATTGCTATTAATAATTAGCACTGTTAATTGTACAAACATTACAGGGAATTAATGGTATAAGATCCCGGACACAGGCCTCCATTTGTTACCACCCTCGAGACTAAATAAGGTTCTTCTCCCAGCAGTGTACATAAATATTTAAAATAGGCCTTTTAATAATAGTCTAGGGGAATAAGATAAAGCACTGCATAAAATGGGGAACAATATATTTATGCTAAGGGGGACAAACATAACAATTAAATGGTACGTAAATATAGCCAGAAATATTTATCAGCATGCAAATTAAAATAAAATACTTCTCGAGCAATGAGCAATATTAATAGCACTTAAATGAGAGAATACAATATCATCTGACCAGGAAATAAAAACTTTGAATGACTAAATATACAAATCAAGGACTTAACTTAATACATGTTATCCCTCGAACACAGCCACCACGCTACTAACCCACGCGTCTGTCCACAGGCCAAGCGTCTACTAACAAAACAACTAACTATCCACATAACATTGTGGAATTACTAATAATAAATGGTAATACAAATAACAAGATATTATTAATCAAAGAGTACACCATTACATTAGTTTATACAATAGCATTTACAGACAAATAAATAGGAGTTATAAATCAAGGTTAAATCATAAACACTCGCTTGACAATACTTTCCCACGCTACTCACATATCCAACCTGATCACCCCCACAGAGAAACACATGAGAATTGTAACACGAAAGCCTCATACAAATAATATGCAACTCAAGCACACTAATACATTCTATAATATATATCATATAACATACAAAATCTCACATTATACAACTGGATGCTATAATGATTAAAGAATAAGACAATACAGTAATAATAATTAAGAGTAATGAGAGGATCTTAACAAGATTCGTAACAGGGCACCATCCAAGGCACAACTCCGCGAAGCCTCAACCCGTTTGCCAGGGGGCTCTCTATTGCGCGAGCGCTCTCCCGCAACGCGCTTCTGGCGAGGAGCAAGGGAGGTCAAACCCCCTGCATGTAACGCACCCTCAGGGGGAGCAGAAATCGGACACGCAATGCAGGCAACAGGAACGCTGGCACCATCGACGACACATTCGGCACCCTCAACGAACACACCTCCCACACCGGAAGGCATCGATACGACACCCCCAACACCATGCCCATCCACCATCGAAGCACCAGGAACAGGATGCACCCCCACATCCACCGGAAGTGGAAGACGGGAAGCAGGAGCAGCCACGTTCTCCACCACAGCTGGCACAGGAGACACCACAGGCACAGACGAACCAGCAGGCACAACCGTCGCAGGCGCACCACCTGGCACCACAGACGCAGGTGCCCCACCAGGCACCACAGACGCAGGTGCCCCACCAGGCACCACAGACGCAGGTGCCCCACCAGGCACCACAGACGCAGGTGCACCACCAGGCACCACAGACGCAGGTGCCCCACCAGGCACCACAGACACAGGTGCTCCACCAGGCACCACAGACGCAGGCGCACCACCAGGCACCACAGACGCAGGTGCCCCACCAGGCACCACAGACGCAGGCGCACCACCAGGCACCACAGACGCAGGTGCACCACCAGGCACCACAGACGCAGGCGCACCACCAGGCACCACAGACGCAGGTGCCCCACCAGGCACCACAGACGCAGGCGCACCACAGACGCAGGCGCACCACAGACGCAGGTGCACCACCAGGCACCACAGACGCAGGTGCTCCACCAGGCACCACAGACGCAGGCGCACCACCAGGCACCACAGACGCAGGTGCCCCACCAGGCACCACAGACGCAGGCGCACCACAGACGCAGGCGCACCACCAGGCACCACAGACACAGGTGCCCCACCAGGCACCACAGACACAGGTGCCCCACCAGGCACCACAGACGCAGGCGCACCACCAGGCACCACAGACACAGGTGCCCCACCAGGCACCACAGACGCAGGTGCCCCACCAGGCACCACAGACGCAGGTGCACCACCAGGCACCACAGACGCAGGTGGACCACCAGGCACCACAGACGCAGGTGCACCACCAGGCACCACAGACGCAGGTGCACCACCAGGCACCACAGACGCAGGTGCACCACCTGGCACCACAGACACAGGTGCCCCACCAGGCACCACAGACGCAGGTGCACCACCAGGCACCACAGACGCAGGTGCACCACCAGGCACCACAGACGCAGGTGGACCACCAGGCACCACAGTCGCAGGTGCACCACCAGGCACCACAGACGCAGGTGCACCACCAGGCACCACAGACGCAGGTGCACCACCAGGCACCACAGACGCAGGTGGACCACCAGGCACCACAGTCGCAGGTGCACCACCATGCACAACAGTCACAGGGGGACCACCAAGCACAACAGTCGCAGGTGCCCCACCAGGCACCACAGTCACAGGTGGACCACCAGGCACAACAGTCTCAGGTGGACCACCAGGAACAACAGCCTCAGGTGCACCACCAGGCACAACAGTCGCAGGTGGACCACCAGGCACAACAGTCACAGGTGCACCACCAGGCACAACAGTCACAGGTGCACCACCAGGCACAACAGTCACAGGTGGACCACCAGGCACAACAGTCACAGGTGCACCACCAGGCACAACAGTCACAGGTGCACCACCAGGCACAACAGTCACAGGTGGACCACCAGGCACAACAGTCACAGGTGCACCACCAGGCACAACAGTCGCAGGTGGACCACCAGGCACAACAGTCACAGGTGCACCACCAGGCACAACAGTCACAGGTGGACCACCAGGCACAACATTCACAGGTGCACCACCAGGCACAACAGTCACAGGTGGACCCCCAGGCACAACAGTCGCAGGTGCCCCACCAGGCACAACAGTCTCAGGTGGACCACCAGGAACAACAGCCTCAGGTGGACCACCAGGCACAACAGTCGCAGGTGGACCACCAGGCACAACAGTCGCAGGTGGACCACCAGACACAACAGTCACAGGTGGACCACCAGACACAACAGTCGCAGGTGCACCACCAGGCACAACAGTCACAGGTGCACCACCAGACACAACAGTCACAGGTGGACCACCAGGCACAACAGTCGCAGGTGGACCACCAGGCACAACAGTCGCAGGTGCACCACCAGGCACAACAGTCGCAGGTGCACCACCAGGCACAACAGTCGCAGGTGGACCACCAGGCACAACAGTCACAGGTGCACCACCAGGCACAACAGTCTCAGGTGCCCCACCAGACACAACAGTTACAGGTGCACCACCAGACACAACAGTCACAGGTGGACCATCAGGCACAACAGTCGCAGGTGGACCACCAGGCACAACAGTCGCAGGTGCACCACCAGGCACAACAGTCGCAGGTGCACCACCAGGCACAACAGTCGCAGGTGGACCACCAGGCACAACAGTCACAGGTGCACCACCAGGCACAACAGTCGCAGGTGCACCACCAGGCACAACAGTCGCAGGTGCACCACCAGGCACAACAGTCGCAGGTGGACCACCAGACACAACAGTCACAGGTGCCCCACCAGGCACAACAATCGCAGGTAGACCACCAGGCACAACAGTCACAGGTGCACCACCAGGCACAACAGTCGCAGGTGGACCACCAGGCACAACAGTCTCAGGTGCACCACCAGGCACAACAGTCTCAGGTGCACCACCAGACACAACAGTCACAGGTGCACCACCAGGCACAACAGTCGCAGGTTGACCACCAGGCACAACAGTCGCAGGTGGACCACCAGGCACAACAGTCTCAGGTGCACCACCAGGCACAACAGTCGTAGGTGCCCCACCAGGCACAACAGTCGCAGGTGGACCACCAGGCACAACAGTCTCAGGTGCACCACCAGGCACAACAGTCGCAGGTGCACCACCACGCACAACAGTCGTAGGTGCCCCACCAGGCACAACAGTCGCAAGTGGACCACCAGGCACAACAGTCTCAGGTGCACCACCAGGCACAACAGTCGCAGGTGGACCACCAGGCACAACAGTCTCAGGTGCACCACCAGGCACAACAGTCTCAGGTGGACCACCAGGCACAACAGTCTCAGGTGCACCACCAGGCACAACAGTCGTAGGTGCCCCACCAGGCACAACAGTCACAGGTGGTGCACCACCAGGCACAACAGTCGCAGGTGCACCACCAGGCACAACAGTCTCAGGTGCACCACCAGGCACAACAGTCGCAGGTGGACCACCAGGCACAACAGTCTCAGGTGCACCACCAGGCACAACAGTCGTAGGTGCCCCACCAGGCACAACAGTCACAGGTGCACCACCAGGCACAACAGTCGCAGGTGCACCACCAGGCACAACAGTCGTAGGTGCCCCACCAGGCACAACAGTCACAGGTGCCCCACCAGGCACAACAGTCGCAGGTGCCCCACCAGGCACAACAGTCACAGGTGGACCACCAGGCACAACAGTCGCAGGTGGACCACCAGGCACAACAGTCGCAGGTGGACCACCAGGCACAACAGTCTCAGGTGCCCCACCAGGCACAACAGTCGCAGGTGGACCACCAGGCACAACAGTCGTAGGTGCCCCACCAGGCACAACAGTCACAGGTGCCCCACCAGGCACAACAGTCGTAGGTGCCCCACCAGGCACAACAGTCACAGGTGCCCCACCAGGCACAACATCGCAGGTGGACCACCAGGCACAACAGTCGCAGGTGCACCACCAGGCACAACAGTCTCAGGTGGACCACCAGGCACAACAGTCTCAGGTGGACCACCAGGCACAACAGTCTCAGGTGGACCAACAGGCACAACAGTCTCAGGTGCACCACCAGGCACAACAGTCTCAGGTGGACCACCAGGCACAACAGTCGCAGGTGCACCACCAGGCACAACAGTCTCAGGTGCACCACCAGGCACAACAGTCGCAGGTGGACCACCAGGCACAACAGTCGCAGGTGCACCACTAGGCACAACAGTCTCAGGTGGACCACCAGGCACAACAGTCGCAGGTGCACCACCAGGCACAGCAGTCACAGGTGGACCACCAGACACAACAGTCGCAGGTGCACCACCAGACACAACAGTCACAGGTGCACCACCAGACACAACCGTCCACTGGTGGACCACCAGACACAACAGTCACAGGTGGACCACCAACACAACAGTCACAGGTGGACCCCCAGGCACAACAGTCGCAGGTGGACCACCAGACACAACAGTCGCAGGTGGACCACCAGGCACAACAGTCGCAGGTGGACCACCAGCCACAACAGTCACAGGTGGACCACCAGACACAACAGTCGCAGGTGCACCACCAGACCAACAGTCACAGGTGGACCACCAGACACAACAGTCACAGGTGCACCACCAGACACAACAGTCACAGGTGCACCACCAGGCACAACAGTCGCAGGTGCCCCACCAGGCACAACAGTCACAGGTGCCCCACCAGGCACACAGTCGCAGGTGGACCACCAGGCACAACAGTCGCAGTGCACCACCAGGCACAACAGTCTCAGGTGGACCACCAGGCACAACAGTCTCAGGTGGACCACCAGGCACAACAGTCTCAGGTGACCCACCAGCACAACAGTCTCAGGTGCACCACCAGGCACAACAGTCTCAGGTGGACCACCAGGCACAACAGTCGCAGGTGCACCACCAGGCACAACAGTCGCAGGTGGACCACCAGGCACAACAGTCACAGGTGCACCACCAGCACAACAGTCACAGGTGGACCACCAGGCACAACATTCACAGGTGCACCACCAGGCACAACAGTCCAGTGGACCCCAGGCACAACAGTCGCAGGTGCCCACCAGGCACAACAGTCGCAGGTGGACCACCAGGCACACAGCCTCAGGTGGACCACCAGGCACAACAGTCGCAGGTTGCACACGGTGGGTGCACCACCAGGCACAACAGTCAGCGGTGCACCACCAGACACAACAGTCACAGGTGGACCACCAGACACAACAGTCGCAGGTGCACCACCAGGCACAACAGTCACAGTGCACCACCAGACACAACAGTCCAGGTGCACCACCAGGCACAACAGTCGCAGGTGGACCACCAGGCACAACAGTCGCAGGTGCACCACCAGGCACAACAGTCGCAGGTGCACCACCAGGCACAACAGTCTCAGGTGCCACCAGGCACAACAGTCACAGGTGCACCACCAGGCACAACAGTCTCAGGTGCCCACCAGACACAACAGTCACAGGTGCACCACCAGACCACATCACAGGTGGACCACCAGGCACAACAGTCGCAGGTGGACCACCAGGCACAACAGTCGCAGGTGCACCACCAGGCACAACAGTCGCAGGTGCACCACCAGGCACAACAGTCGCAGGTGCACCACCAGGCACAACAGTCACAGGTGCACCACCAGGCACAACAGTCGCAGGTGCACCACCAGGCACAACAGTCGCAGGTGCACCACCAGGCACAACAGTCGCAGGTGGACCACCAGACACAACAGTCACAGGTGCCCACCAGGCACAACAATCGCAGGTAGACCACCAGGCACAACAGTCAAGGTGCACCACCAGGCACAACAGTCGCAGGTGGACCACCAGGCACAACAGTCTCAGGTGCACCACCAGGCACAACAGTCTCAGGTGCACCACCAGGCACAACAGTCACAGGTGCACCACCAGGCACAACAGTCGCAGGTTGACCACCAGGCACAACAGTCGCAGGTGGACCACCAGCACAACAGTCTCAGGTGCACCACCAGGCACAACAGTCGTAGGTGCCCCCCAGGCACAACATCGCAGGTGGACCACCAGGCCAACAGTCTCAGGTGCACCACCAGGCACAACAGTCGCAGGTGCACCACCACGCACACAGTCGTAGGTGCCCCACCAGGCACAACAGTCGCAAGTGGACCACCAGGCACAACAGTCTCAGGTGCACCACCAGGCACAACAGTCGCAGGTGGACCACCAGGCACAACAGTCTCAGGTGCACCACCAGGCACAACAGTCTCAGGTGGACCACCAGGCACAACAGTCTCAGGTGCACCACCAGGCACAACAGTCGTAGGTGCCCCCACCAGGCACAACAGTCACAGGTGGTGCACCACCAGGCACAACAGTCGCAGGTGGCACCACCAGGCCCAACAGTCTCAGGTGCACCACCAGGCACAACAGTCGCAGGTGGACCACCAGGCACAACAGTCTCAGGTGCACCACCAGGCACAACAGTCGTAGGTGCCCCACCAGGCACAACAGTCACAGGTGCCCACCAGGCACAACAGTCGCAGGTGCACCACCAGGACACAACAGTCGTAGGTGCCCCACCAGGCACAACAGTCACAGGTGCCCCACCAGCCACAACAGTCGCAGGTGCACCCACAGCACAACAGTCACAGGTGGACCACCAGGCACAACCAGTCGCAGGTGGACCACCAGGCACAACAGTCGCAGGTGGACCACCAGGCACAACAGTCTCAGGTGCCCCACCAGGCACAACAGTCGCAGGTGGACCACCAGGCACAACAGTCGTAGGTGCCCCCCAGGCACAACAGTCACAGGTGCCCCACCAGGCACAACAGTCGAGGTGCCCACCAGGCACAACAGTCACAGGTGCCCCACCAGGCACAACAGTCGCAGGTGGACCACCAGGCACAACAGTCGCAGGTGCACACCAGGCACAACAGTCTCAGGTGGACCACCAGGCACAACAGTCAGGTGGACCACCAGGCACAACAGTCTCAGGTGGACCAACAGGCACAACAGTCTCAGGTGACCACCAGGACAACAGTCTCAGGTGGACCACCAGGCACAACAGTCGCAGTGCACCACCAGGCACAACAGTCTCAGGTGCACCACCAGGCACAACAGTCGCAGGTGGACCACCAGGCACAACAGTCGCAGGTGTGCACCACTAGGCACAACAGTCTCAGGTGACCACCAGGCACAACAGTCGCAGGTGCACCACCAGGCACAGCAGTCACAGGTGGACCACCAGACACAACAGTCGCAGGTGCACCACCAGACACAACAGTCACAGGTGCACCACCAGACACAACCGTCACTGGTGGACCACCAGACACAACAGTCACAGGTGGACCACCAGACACAACAGTCACAGGTGGACCACCAGGCACAACAGTCGCAGGTGG
>WNGS01158506.1:19724-45094 GCA_020271785.1 Procambarus virginalis
GTGTTGGACGGTGGTGTTGGACGGTGTGTTGGACGGTGGTGTTGGACGGTGGTGTTGGACGGTGGTGTTGGACGGTGTGTTGGACGGTGGTGTTGGACGGGTGTGTTGGACGGTGGGTTTGGAGGTGGTGTTGGACGGTGGTGTTGGAAGGTGGTGTTGGACGGTGGTGTTGGAAGGTGGTGTTGGAAGGTGGTGTTGGACGGTGGTGTTGGACGGTGGTGTTGGACGGTGGTGTTGGACGGTGGTGTTGGACGGTGGTGTTGGAAGGTGGTGTTGGACGGTGGTGTTGGAAGGTGGTGTTGGAAGGTGGTGTTGGACGGTGGTGTTGGACGGTGTGTTGGACGGTGGTGTTGGACGGTGGTGTTGGACGGTGTTGTTGGACGGTGGTGTTGGACGGTGGTGTTGGACGGTGGTGTTGGACGGTGGTGTTGGACGGTGGTGTTGGACGGTGTTGTTGGACGGTGGTGTTGGACGGTGGTGTTGGACGGTGGTGTTGGACGGTGGTGTTGGACGGTGGTGTTGGAAGGTGGTGTTGGACGGTGGTGTTGGACGGTGGTGTTGGAAGGTGGTGTTGGACGGTGGTGTTGGACGGTGGTGTTGGACGGTGGTGTTGGACGGTGGTGTTGGACGGTGGTGTTGGAAGGTGGTGTTGGACGGTGGTGTTGGACGGTGGTGTTGGACGGTGGTGTTGGACGGTGGTGTTGGACGGTGGTGTTGGACGGTGGTGTTGGACGGTGGTGTTGGACGGTGGTGTTGGACGGTGGTGTTGGAAGGTGGTGTTGGACGGTGGTGTTGGACGGTGGTGTTGGACGGTGGTGTTGGACGGTGGTGTTGGACGGTGGTGTTGGACGGTGGTGTTGGACGGTGGTGTTGGACGGTGGTGTTGGACGGTGGTGTTGGACGGTGGTGTTGGACGGTGGTGTTGGACGGTGGTGTTGGACGGTGGTGTTGGACGGTGGTGTTGGACGGTGGTGTTGGACGGTGGTGTTGGACGGTGGTGTTGGACGGTGGTGTTGGACGGTGGTGTTGGACGGTGGTGTTGGAAGGTGGTGTTGGACGGTGGTGTTGGAAGGTGGTGTTGGACGGTGGTGTTGGAAGGTGGTGTTGGAAGGTGGTGTTGGACGGTGGTGTTGGACGGTGGTGTTGGACGGTGGTGTTGGACGGTGGTGTTGGACGGTGGTGTTGGAAGGTGGTGTTGGACGGTGGTGTTGGAAGGTGGTGTTGGACGGTGGTGTTGGACGGTGGTGTTGGACGGTGGTGTTGGACGGTGGTGTTGGACGGTGGTGTTGGACGGTGGTGTTGGACGGTGGTGTTGGACGGTGGTGTTGGACGGTGGTGTTGGACGGTGGTGTTGGACGGTGGTGTTGGACGGTGGTGTTGGACGGTGGTGTTGGACGGTGGTGTTGGACGGTGGTGTTGGACGGTGGTGTTGGACGGTGGTGTTGGAAGGTGGTGTTGGACGGTGGTGTTGGAAGGTGGTGTTGGACGGTGGTGTTGGACGGTGGTGTTGGACGGTGGTGTTGGACGGTGGTGTTGGACGGTGGTGTTGGACGGTGGTGTTGGAAGGTGGTGTTGGACGGTGGTGTTGGAAGGTGGTGTTGGAAGGTGGTGTTGGAAGGTGGTGTTGGACGGTGGTGTTGGACGGTGGTGTTGGACGGTGGTGTTGGACGGTGGTGTTGGACGGTGGTGTTGGACGGTGGTGTTGGACGGTGGTGTTGGAAGGTGGTGTTGGACGGTGGTGTTGGAAGGTGGTGTTGGACGGTGGTGTTGGAAGGTGGTGTTGGAAGGTGGTGTTGGACGGTGGTGTTGGACGGTGGTGTTGGACGGTGGTGTTGGACGGTGGTGTTGGACGGTGGTGTTGGACGGTGGTGTTGGAAGGTGGTGTTGGACGGTGGTGTTGGACGGTGGTGTTGGAAGGTGGTGTTGGACGGTGGTGTTGGACGGTGGTGTTGGACGGTGGTGTTGGACGGTGGTGTTGGACGGTGGTGTTGGACGGTGGTGTTGGAAGGTGGTGTTGGACGGTGGTGTTGGACGGTGGTGTTGGACGGTGGTGTTGGAAGGTGGTGTTGGAAGGTGGTGTTGGAAGGTGGTGTTGGAAGGTGGTGTTGGACGGTGGTGTTGGACGGTGGTGTTGGACGGTGGTGTTGGACGGTGGTGTTGGAAGGTGGTGTTGGACGGTGGTGTTGGACGGTGGTGTTGGACGGTGGTGTTGGACGGTGGTGTTGGACGGTGGTGTTGGACGGTGGTGTTGGAAGGTGGTGTTGGAAGGTGGTGTTGGAAGGTGGTGTTGGACGGTGGTGTTGGACGGTGGTGTTGGACGGTGGTGTTGGAAGGTGGTGTTGGACGGTGGTGTTGGACGGTGGTGTTGGACGGTGGTGTTGGAAGGTGGTGTTGGACGGTGGTGTTGGACGGTGGTGTTGGAAGGTGGTGTTGGAAGGTGGTGTTGGACGGTGGTGTTGGACGGTGGTGTTGGACGGTGGTGTTGGAAGGTGGTGTTGGACGGTGGTGTTGGAAGGTGGTGTTGGAAGGTGGTGTTGGAAGGTGGTGTTGGACGGTGGTGTTGGACGGTGTTGTTGGACGGTGGTGTTGGACGGTGGTGTTGGACGGTGGTGTTGGGCAGTGGTGTTGGACGGTGGTGTTGGAAGGTGGTGTTGGACGGTGGTGTTGGAAGGTGGTGTTGGACGGTGGTGTTGGAAGGTGGTGTTGGAAGGTGGTGTTGGACGGTGGTGTTGGACGGTGGTGTTGGACGGTGGTGTTGGACGGTGGTGTTGGACGGTGGTGTTGGACGGTGGTGTTGGAAGGTGGTGTTGGACGGTGGTGTTGGACGGTGGTGTTGGAAGGTGGTGTTGGACGGTGGTGTTGGACGGTGGTGTTGGACGGTGGTGTTGGACGGTGGTGTTGGACGGTGGTGTTGGACGGTGGTGTTGGAAGGTGGTGTTGGACGGTGGTGTTGGACGGTGGTGTTGGACGGTGGTGTTGGAAGGTGGTGTTGGAAGGTGGTGTTGGAAGGTGGTGTTGGAAGGTGTTGGACGGTGGTGTTGGACGGTGGTGTTGGACGGTGGTGTTGGACGGTGGTGTTGGAAGGTGGTGTTGGACGGTGGTGTTGGACGGTGTTGTTGGACGGTGGTGTTGGACGGTGGTGTTGGACGGTGGTGTTGGACGGTGGTGTTGGACGGTGGTGTTGGAAGGTGGTGTTGGAAGGTGGTGTTGGAAGGTGGTGTTGGACGGTGGTGTTGGACGGTGGTGTTGGACGGTGTGTTGGAAGGTGGTGTTGGACGGTGGTGTTGGACGGTGGTGTTGGACGGTGGTGTTGGAAGGTGGTGTTGGACGGTGGTGTTGGACGGTGGTGTGGAAGGTGGTGTTGGAAGGTGGTGTTGGACGGTGGTGTTGGAAGGTGGTGTTGGACGGTGGTGTTGGACGGTGGTGTTGGACGGTGGTGTTGGACGGTGGTGTTGGACGGTGGTGTTGGACGGTGTGTTGGACGGTGGTGTTGGACGGTGGTGTTGGACGGTGGTGTTGGAAGGTGGTGTTGGACGGTGGTGTTGGAAGGTGGTGTTGGACGGTGGTGTTGGACGGTGTGTTGGACGGTGGTGTTGGACGGTGGTGTTGGACGGTGGTGTTGGACGGTGGTGTTGGACGGTGGTGTTGGAAGGTGGTGTTGGACGGTGGTGTTGGACGGTGGTGTTGGACGGTGGTGTTGGACGGTGGTGTTGGAAGGTGGTGTTGGACGGTGGTGTTGGAAGGTGGTGGGAAGGTGGTGTTGGACGGTGGTGTTGGACGGTGTTGTTGGACGGTGGTGTTGGAAGGTGGTGTTGGACGGTGGTGTTGGAAGGTGGTGTTGGACGGTGGTGTTGAAGGTGGTGTTGGAAGTGGTGTTGGAAGGTGGTGTTGGACGGTGGTTGTTGGACGGTGGTGTTGGACGGTGGTGTTGGAACGGTGGTGTTGGACGGTGGTGTTGGACGGTGGTGTTGGAAGGTGGTGTTGGAAGTGGTGTTGGACGGTGGTGTTGGAAGGTGGTGTTGGACGGTGGTGTTGGACGGTGGTGTTGGACGGTGGTGTTGGACGGTGTTGTTGGACGGTGGTGTTGGACGGTGGTGTTGGACGGTGGTGNTAACACCCATATGAAACCAGAAGGCGTGGCAGGATGTGCAGAATACCCCCATTGAAGAGCAAAGGTGCAACAGGTACTCTGAGAGAGTACATCAGCATCTTTAAACATCAGAGGTCCGAGACTGTGCAACACGTTTCCACTACACATTAGGGGCATAACTGGTTGATCCCTCACAGTCTTCGAGAGAGAACTTGAACACTGTGAGGGGTGAGAACTTGAACACTGAACAGGTATCCTCCGAAGAATACCTGATCATCCAGTCTGCGATTCATACGTCAGGCTGCCCATAGTTGCGTCCATCAGCCTAATTGACCAGTCCAGCAACGAGGAGGCCTGGTCGACGACAGGGCCGCGGGGATGCTAAGCCCCGAAAACTCCTCAAGGTAAAGTAGGTCGTCCTAGTAATGTAACACCTCTCCCCCACCTGCTATTTCAAGTCAATAAATCTAAGTTTATCGTTTATTCAATTTTCCCGAATATGTTTCTACACAAGTTACTCGTCCCGTTCACACCGGTTAAGCCTTCCTGAGGGAGTGACGACCATCCGACCCTCCCATGACTACCTACTGACCTTCCTTAGGGAGTGACAACCACCCGGACCTCCCATGTCCACCTGCTGACCTTCCTGAGGGAGTGACGACCACTCGGACCTGCCATGTCCCGCTGCCGACCTTCCTGAGAGAGCGACGACCACACGGACCGCCCATATCCCCCTGCCGACCTTCCTGAGGGAGTGACGACCACCCGGACCTACAATGTCCACGTGCTGACTTTCCTGAGGAGCGACGTTCACCCGGACCTCCCATGTCCAACTGCTGACCTTTCTGAGGGACTGACGTCCATTCGAACCTACCATCTTCACCTGCTTCGCTTCGTGAGGGAGTGACGACCACCCGGACCTCATATGTCCCCCTGCTGACCTTCCTGAAGGAGTGACGACCACCAGGACCTCATATGTCCACCTGCTGACCTTTCTGAGGGACCGACGTCCACCGGACCTCCCATGTCCACCTTCTGACCTTTCTGAGGGACTGACGTCCACCGGGACCTCCCATGTCCCCCTGCCGACCTTCCTGAGAGAGTGACGACCACCCGGACCTACAATGCCCACCTGCTGACCTTTCTGAGGGACTGACGTCCATCCGGATCTCCCATGTCCACCTGTTGACCTTCCAGAGGGAGTGACGACCACTCGGACCTACTATGTTCACCTGGTGACCTTCTTGAGGGTGTGACGACCCCCTGGACCTCATATGTCCACCTGCTGACCTTCCTGAGAGAGTGACGACCACCCGGACCTCCCATGTCCACCTGCTGACCTTCCAAAGGGAGTGACGACCACCCGGACCTCCCATGTCCCCCTGCCGACCTTCCTGAGAGAGTGACGACCACCCGGACCTTCCATGACCCCCTGCCGACCTTTCTGAAGGAGTGACGACCACCCGGACCTCCCATGTCCCCCTGCGGACCTTCCTGAGAGAGTGACGACCACCCGGACCTTCCATGACCCCCTGCCGACCTTCCTGAGAGAGTGACGACCACCTGAACCTTCCATGTCCCCCTGCCGACCTTCCTGAGAGAGTGACGACCACCCGGACCTTCCATGTCCCCCTGCCGACCTTCCTGAGGGAGTGACGACCACCCGGACCTCCCAGGTCCACCTGCTGACCTTCATGAGGGAGTGACGACCACCCGGACCTCCCAAGTCCACCTGCTGACCTTCATGAGGGAGTGACGACCACCCGGACCTCCCAAGTCCACCTGCTGACCTTCCTGAGGGAGTGACGACCACCCGGACCTCCCATGTCCACCTGCTGACCTTCCTGAGGGAGTGACGACCACCCGGACCTCCCAGGTCCACCTGCTGACCTTCATGAGGGAGTGACGACCACCCGGACCTCCCAAGTCCACCTGCTGACCTTCATGAGGGGGTGACGACCACCCGGACCTCCCAAGTCCACCTGCTGACCTTCCTGAAAGAGTAACGACCACCCGGACCTCCCATGTCCTCTTGCTGAACTTCCTGAGGGAGTGACGACCACCCGGACCTCATATGTCCACCAGCTGACCTTCCTGAGAGAGTGACGACCTGCAGGAACTCCCATGTCCCCCTACCGACCTTCCTGAGGGAGTGACGACCACCCGGACCTACAATGTCCACGTGCTGACCTTCATGAGCAAGTGACGACCACCCGAACCTCCCATGCCTACCTGCTGACCTTTCTGAGGGACTGACGACCACCCGGACCTCCCATGTCCCCCTGCTGACCTTCCTGAGGAAGAGACGACTACCCGGACCTTCCATGTCCCCCTTCCGACCTTCCTGAGGTAGTGACGACCATCCGGACCTCTCGTGTCCTCCTGCTGACCTTTCTGAGAGAATGACGACCATCCGGACCTCCCATGTCCACCTGCTGACCTCCTTCAAGGGACTACAAATATGTCACTACAATTACTTGATGACAATGAGGTGACAACAATCAGAGGCAACAATCAGGTGACAACATTCACGTAACAACAATCGAGTGAGAACAATAAATTTTCAACAATCAGGTATTAGCAATCCAGTGACAACAATCAGGTAGGAGCAATCCAGTGACAACAATCAGGTAGGAGCAATCCAGTGACAACAATCAGGTAGGAGCAATCCAGTGACAACAATCAGGTAGGAGCAATCCAGTGACAACAGTCAGGTGCCAACAATCATGTGACAACAACCAGTTGGCAACAATCAGGTGGCAACAAACAGGTGACAACAATCGAGTGGCAACAAAAAGGCGACAACAATCAGGTGACAATAATCAGGTAACGACAATCAGGTGTCAACAATCAGGACAACAATCAGGCGGCAACAATCAGGTCACAACAATCAGGTCACAACAATCAGGTAACAACAACCAGGTGGCAACAATCGGGTGACAACAATCAGGTGACAACAGTCTGGTGGCAACAGTTAAGTTACAACAATCGGGTGACGACAAACAGGTGGCCACAATCGGGTGACAACAATCAGGTGGCAACAATCGCGTGACAACAATCAGGTGACAAAAATCAGGTGACAACAATCAGGTGGCAACAATCGGGTGGAAACAATCGGGTGACAACAATCGGGTGGCAACAATCGGGTGGAAACAATCGGGTGACAACAGTTAGGTGACAACAACCAGGTGGCAACAATCGGGTGACAACAATCAGGTTGCAACAATCAAGTGACAACAATCAGGTGGCAACAAACAGGTGACAACAATCAGGTGACAACAATCAGGTAGCAACAATCGGGTGACAACAATCAAGTGGCAACAATCTGATGACAACAATCAGGTGACAACTACCAGGTGACAACAATCAGATGGCACCAATCAGGTGGCAACAAACAGGTGACAACAATCAGGTGACAACAATCAGGTAGCAACAATCAGGCTGCAACAATCGGGTGAAAACAATCAGGTGACAACAATCAAGTAACAACAATCGAGTGACAACAATCCGGTGACAACAATCAGGTGGCAACAAACAGGTGACAACAATCGGGTGGCAACAAACAGGCGACAACAATCAGGTGACAATAATCAGGTAACGACAATCAGGTGTCAACAATCAGGACAACAATCAGGCGGCAACAATCAGGTCACAACAATCAGGTCACAACAATCAGGTAACAACAATCAAGTAACAACAATTGAGTGACAACAATCAGGTGACAACAATCAGGTGGCAACAAACAGGTGACAACAATCGGGTGAATACAATCAGGTGACAACAATCAGGCTGCAACAATCGGGTGACAACAATCAGGTGGCAACAATCAAGTGACAACAATCAGGTGACAACAATCAGGTGAAAACAATCAGGTGACAACAATCAAGTAACAACAATCAGGTGACAACAATCAGGTGGCAACAAACATGTGACAACAATCTGATGACAACAATCAGGTGACACCTATCAGGTGACAACAATCAGATGACAACAATCAGGTGACAACAATCAAGTGACAACAATCTGGTGACAACAATCAGATGGCACCAATCAGGTGGCAACAATCGTGTGACAACAATCGGGTGACAACATTCAGGAGATAACAATCAGGCTGCAACAATCGGGTAACAACAATCAGGTGGCAACAATTAAGTGACAACAATCAGGTGGCAACAATCAGATGACAACAATCAGGTGACAACAATCAGGTGAAAACAATCAGGTGACAACAATCAAGTATCAACAATCAGGTGACAACAATCAGGTGGCAACAATCGGGTAACAACAATCAGGTGACGCACCATACATGTCTCCCGAACATGCACCAAATAATATCCTTCACAAAAGGGAGGAAGGTCCCACTGTAAAATAAAACCCGGATAAAATTACAAACTTGAAAACAGATATACAATTTGTTCAGTTAAATCGTTGGGCACATGCGATAGATTTTACAAGACCAGTGAGCCGTGTAATTTGTGTAAATCCGGGGAGAAAATATTGGGTGAAGGTTGAGGTCGATAGCCCCAATATTGTGGTGCGGGGCGAGGTTATCTCAGCCAACCCGCAATGGCCAGAGAAACATGTGCATCTTTATCTCTGAGGCATCGCTATCTCATACTTGTGAAGATCATCGCTTTCTCACACCTGTGAAGATCATCGCTTTCTCACACCTGAGGAAGATCGTCGCTTTCTCACACCTGTGAAGATCATCAATTTCTCACACATTTGAAAGATCATCGCTTTCTCACACCTGTGGAAGATCATCGCTTTCTCACACCTGTGATGATCATCGCTTCTCATACCTGTGAAGATCATCGCTTTCTCGCTCATGAGGAAGATCATCACTTTCTCACACCTATGGAAGATCATCACTTTCTCACACCTGTGGAAGATCATTGCTTTCTCACACCTGTGAAGATCATCGCTTTCTCACTCATGTGGAAGAGCATCACTTTCTCACACCTGTGAAAGATCATCGCTTTCTCACTCATGTGAAAGATCTTCGCTTTCTCACACCTGTGAAGATCATCGCTTTCTCACACCTGAGGAAGATCATCGCTTTCTCACACCTGTGAAGATCATCACCTTCTCACACATTTGGAAGATCATCGCTTTCTCATACCTGTCGAAGATCATCGCTTTCTCACATCTGTGAAGATCATCGCTTTCTCACACCTGTGGAAGATCATCGCTTTCTCACATCTGTGAAGATCATCGCTTTCTCACGCGTATGAAGATCATCGCCTTCATTTTGCCAGGTATGTCTCTGGTAATATATGGTGCTGGTGTGTACCAGTCAAATATGGTTCATCTCTAGTACAGGTGTGGACCAGTCATGTAATGTTCATCTCTAGTACAGGTGTGGAGCAGTCATGTATGGTTCATCTCTAGTACAGGTGTGGACCAGTCATGTATTGTTCATCTCTAGTACAGGTGTGGAGCATTCATGTATGGTTCATCTCTAGTACAGGTGTGAAACAATCATGTATGGTTCATCTCTAGTACAGGTGTGGACCAGTGACGTATGGTTCATGTCTAGTACAGGTGTGGAACAGTCATGTATGGTTCATCTCTAGTACAGGTATGTTTAATGAGAAAGAAAACGAACGAAAAAATAGGAGCTAACAAAAATTGTAGAAGGTATGAGAGAAAAGACAAACAAATTTGAAGTAAAGTTTTATTATATATACTTTAACTTTGAGAGTTAAGAGACAGCACGGCATCTAAAATCTTCATTGTGGGTTCCAAAAACACATGCACCTGCTCTGAAAATCCCCGGACACTGAATCAACGTGTCAACTGGGGACACGTTAAGTCAAAACTATTAGTTTCAGGGCAAGAGAAATGCAGGAACATGCATATTTATACAATTAAAAACTTTTCTTTCTAACATTTTTGAGGTAAACTTGAATAAACAGTTTTAATGATTGCGCTTGTCAGCCACTCAAACAATTATGCTGATATACTGGACGGCATCAGCTTACATTTTCGCATTAGTCAGCATAGCAAGCGCGAGAGAACCAGCGGGGGCGCTGGTTAATTTTAACACGGTGAACATCATGATGAACTGCGAAAACACATGACAGGCGCCCAACACGGGATACATCATGCTGAACTGTGAGAACATATGACAGGTGCCCCACATGTGCCCACGCGAACACATGACAGGTGCATCAGCCCTCATGGTGAGTGTAGGACCCTGCAGGCGTCCACCACTGTAGACATGTAAGCCTGTGGTCGCCTCCCTCACCTTCCAGGCGTGTAGTCGTCGAAGGATGATCATGTCCTCTTGTGATCCTCGGTATCACGTTTGTCTCGGAATGCTCCATCAACGTTAAGAGCTATCTGCTCGCCTTACTTTTGTCATAAGTTGGTCCTCTAGTACGTAACCCCAACTCCATCTCAAGTTTTTTTTTTTTTTTTTTTTTAGTTTTTGCAGGGATATCCCTGCGCGGGCCATAAGCCTCTGGCTGGCCCACTAAGTGTGGCTTGTTTCTAGTTTACTTGGGCGGAGTATGAGTATTTATTACTCGTATGGTCGCTTCAGTAAGATGTTGCCATATGTGTTTAACAACTTCTTCTGCTCTGTTGAATCGAAGTTGAAATCTTAATGGGTTAGTAACTGTGCACTGTGTTAGATAATGTTCCAGTGGTCTGTCGGGCATTTCTCCAGTGTTGACATTTCCTCTCATCTTCCGGAACCTGTAAGCCTATTTCCCATGTACATGGGTATCCAAGCCTGATGCGATGTAAGTGTACTTCTGTTGCCCTACTGCTCCCCTTCATTAACATAACTGGTTCGTAGTTGGTTGAATTCCTGTACCAACCCGCAGATCGCGATGTTGCAACAGCTGAGTTGTGGTCACTGTACAACTTTTGCATTGCTCTGTTTCTAATTACTTTCTTAATCTGTGACAGACTCTGTGGTATGCAAACGTCTACAGTTCTCCTCTTAGTTGCAAGTTTTGCAGCTTCGTCTGCAATGTCATTTCCTATGATTCCCACATGACTCGGCACCCAGTTGAGAAGGACCCGTCGGCCTTGTCGTTTGAGTGTTTGCATTAATGATATGACATTTGTGATCAGATGTATGTTATCACATATGCGTTCTTGTTGCAAGGTTTCAATGGCGGCTCTCGAATCTGTATGTATGATAACATGTTGTCGGTGTTGAGCAAGAGCATGTTCCAAAGCCTTTTGAATGGCTAGCATCTCTGTTTGTAAAGTCGAACACCCATTTGAGAGCCTCCAACTATGTACAGAGTTTCCTGCTTTAACTGCAGCTCCGGTTTCTTGTCCCTGCTGGTCCACTGACCCATCTGTGAAGTAAGTGAAGCTGTCGGATGCCATGTTTGCTTCTATATGCATCTGTGCAATGTTACGTAGCAGAAGAGGATTTGTCTGGTTCTTTTTCCTACAATAACCATAATCTTAAAGTCTGCTGGCGGAGATTCCCAAGGGGCTTGCATAACAAAGTCTGTATGTATTTCGTCGACACCCTTCTCAGTGACTGTGTTTGTTATATCGAATGTATTGATGGTGTTTATCGCACAATGGGTCCACCTGTTGCTATTGGAGGCTCTTCTGTCCAGAGTTAGTGCTCCAGTGATTATATCTTTAAGTGAACTGAGTCTAGGTCTAGTCAATATCTTGGTGAGCATGCACGCAGCGATCCCTTTTACCCTTATTTCAATCGACGTTAGCTTGGCTTCCAGTCGTAGGTTCAGTATTTTAGTCCATCTGGGAGCTCCTGTTATGATTCGCAATGCATCGTTTTGAAGAACCTCAACGTTTGCCCACTGGCCAGGAGAAAGAGTGAGTAAGGCAGGCGCTGCATAATCAATTAGGGAACGAACGGCGTGTATGTAAAACATTCTTAACACTTTGTGTCCCGCTCCTAGACGGGGCCCTGTGATTCCTCTCATTATATTTAGTCATGATTTTACTTTCTCCTTTAGATATTGAATTTGCTTGTTGAACGACAAGTTAAAATCTATCCACACTCCGAGATATTGATATTGTGTAACCCACTGAAGGTTAACGTCTTGAATGCGTAGGTGCCTGTCTGGAGTGTGGCAACCTAGTCTCATTGCCTTAGACTTCTGTGCAGATAATTTTAGCCCTAAAACGCTGCACTCAGATGTTACGGTATCTAATGCATCTTGTGCTTTATTGAGAAGTGAAGGACCTGTGATGACTAAAGCTAGATCGTCAGCATAGCTTAGCAATTTAACCCCTTCTGTAAATGTCATGGTAACAAGTTTTTCCATAAGGATGTTAAAAAGACTAGGACTGAGGACTCCTCCTTGTGGAGTCCCATTCTCATGCAAGCGGTAGTCCGACACTTGTCCTTGCAACTTTACTCTGGCATACCTGTGACTTAGGTAATCTTGAATCCATGCTAGCATTTTTCCCTTTACACCTTTTGTAACTAAGGTGTGTAAAATTGCTTGCGGGCTCGCAAGTTCGAATGCTTTTTCTAGATCAAGGAAGATCACTATAGCTGGACCTGAGTTAACTGTTCCTAGTAATGTGCTATGCAGTTGGCAGTACCTACGCCTCTAGTGAAGCCAAATATGTGTTTATGCAGGTCTCCAGTCTTCCACAGTAGCCTATTTAAGACCATCCGTTCTGCAGTTTTACTAATGCATGATGTTAATGAAATGGGTCTGTAATTGCCAGGTTCTTTCGGCTTAGGAATCGGTATGATGTCTGCTTTCTTCCAAGAGGTTGGTAGTTTGCCTTGCTGCCAAGATGCGTTGATGACGTCCAATATTCCTTGTTCTCCAGCAGGACCTGCATGTGCGATCATTGAGTATGTAATGGTATCAGCACCTGGTGCAGTGTCCTTACCACCTTTTTTGGCTCTGATTAGTTCTTGTGTGGTGAAGGGACAGTCACATTCGTCATTTATAGCTATACTCGCATGAATGACTGTCAACCTCTCTTGTGTTAATTGTTCTTGCTGCCTGCGGACCACAGCAGGAAGCTGATATGAAGCTGTTCGTTCTGCAAATTGGAGGGCAAGTCTCTCAGCCTCCTGCAATGGTTGAATACATGCCTGTGGTCGGGCTGGTCGACCTGATATAGTTTTAATCTGACCCCATATCTTGCCAAGACTACTATGTTCGTTCAGAGTTTGACACCACTCAAACCATCTTGCCTCCTTTACTTCTCTAGAAACGCGTCTTGCTTCAGATACCACCGCTCTTAGCAGAGTTCTTCCTTCTGGTGTGGGGTTTCTCTTTAGATGTTTTCTGAAGATGTTGACTCTGTGGTTCTGTTCTTTAACTTCACTACTATAGAACCAATAGTTCTTCCGTGTTGTGTTTCCTGTGATAATGACTGGAATAGCTTTGTTTGCAGCAGCTGCAATGGCTTCCTGCAGATTGGTCTCGTGTATGTTCAAATCCGCAGGTGGCGTGTATGTTGCAAACCAATTTTCAAGTTCTTCTTGGTATATATTCCAATTGGCCTTTCTTAAATTCCACCTAGGTTGTGCAGGTGGTGTAGGAGGTCGTTCTATGTTTAGTGTTGTGACAGTAGCATAGTGGTCACTGGTGATCACCGGGTCTACTTCCCACTTCGCCCGATGCTTGAGTGCTGTTGAGATTAATGTAAGATCAAGGGACCCTCCTAGAATGTGAGTGGGTTCCCCAGTGTTGAGAAGTGTAATTTCAGGTACATCTCGCAGAGCTGCAGCTAAATGGCGCCCATCAGCATTGGCTGGCCCAGTCGCACCTAACTCTCGATGATGAGCATTAAAATCCCCAGCAATAATTACATTTTCCTGCGTGGCCAAGGCAAGCGCCGCCTCTGCTTCTAGTTTACGTCTAGGGGGCTTGTAAACGTTGTATATGAGGAGCTCAATATTAGCCATATCCACTGTTACCGCTAATACCTCTACTCCATCCCCACATGAAACTGGGTCTATTTTCTTGCTGGGTATGGTGTTCCTGACTAGGGTCATTAAGCCTCTTTGTCTCCCCTGCTCATACGGCATAACATAGTGCTGATATCCAGCTAATCTGAAGGATTTCGTGGCTGGGAAAAGAGTTTCTTCCAAAACGATTATATCTGCTTTCGTGCTGATTGCAGCCTCCCGAAGTGTGTGGTTTTTATTTCCAAGACCTTGTATGTTCCACTGCAGTATTCGTAATGGCCAGACGACGGTTTCGGTTGGTGTTGCCTGTTCTAGGAGAACTCCTCTTCGGGATCGACCTCTATATTCTCCACCTCGCAAGTCGTGTCGCTGCAAATCGGACTGCATTGATCGGCCGTGGTCATCCCCGGCATTGTTGGAATCCGTGCATAACTGTGGTCCATTACTGTGTTGTTGGCATTGCTGCATGTCGGACTGCATTGATTGGTCGTGGCCGTTTCTGGTGTTGTTGGAACCTGTGCATCTCTGCTGTTCAATACGTCTGTGTTGGTGTTGTTGCATATCAGACTGCATGGGCTGTTGTTGTCTGTCACTTGTGTTGGAAGATTCTGTTGATCGTGGGTGGTCACTGCCACTTCCAGTTGCGTTTGTAAATGTCGATGTTCTGGGGTCTTGACTACCCGACTGTTGTCGGAAGTCTGTATGTCCAGATGCGTTGTTTGTCCTCTTGTGCTTCGTCTTGTCTCAGACTGTCTATTTGTTGTGTAACTGTGGTCTGCTGCACGATCTTGTCCATTATCACACAAGCGATTTCCTGAGTCTGTCGCTGTGAGGCGGTCTGCGTCATCTGTAGGCAATCGATAATGGTCTCTGCCATGATCTTCACGATGTTTTTCAGCTGGACCTCGGTAAAACTGTATATCTGGTGTGTCGATTCCGAAAGTAATTTGCCCTTTTGCATTTGCTGTATTTCTGCAGCACCTTTGTGTATTTTCTGATTCGGAATTAATAGATTCGGGAAATTTTGCTCTGTGAGTGCGTGTGTCTGTTGTGGCTGTGCACGAGTGTTCCAGACGTTGGTGTTGGTGTATGTGGGGCTGGTCTGTGTGTGTATCCTGGCCTGAGCTGTCTGCACTTTTTCTTTCCGTGCAGAGCAGGTTGTGCTCCAGGCATGATGTTTGCCTCCACAATTTGGACATTTGGCTGTAGTGGCCTGGTTTGCCTTGTGCTTGGCTATGCAGTCTGCGGTTGGATGTCTCAGGCTGCACACTCCGCATCTCTCCTGTCCTGTGCAGCTTGACTGATGGTGGCCGTATTTCTGACACCTGAAGCAGCGCAGGGGTTCTGGGACGTGTGGTCTCTGTCGGTATGTTCCCCAATTTCCAAAACTGAACGTTTCTGGCACACGTCCCATGACGGTCACCAGAACTTGACGTGTCGCTGCCTTGTCCACTTTTGTGCGGCATCGTTCCGCATTCAGGATTTGCTTGTGTTCGAGTACTGGATCCAGGGGAAAGTCGATTGGGTATCCCAAAAGCACGACTCGTGTGCGTCTTGCCGAAGGATTCAGCTTTTCCAAGCATACAGGTTTCCCTTGCAGGACCCGTACTTTTTCTAAGTAATTTGCAGTCTGTTGGTCTTGTGGTGCTAGTATTATTTCTCCCTTCAGGTTGACTGTAATGGAAAGTTTGAGCTCTGGTTGTTCTTTTTCCATTGCCGTTACTACTCCATATGCTGTAGGAAAGTGGTCTGTCTGCATTATCTTGAATTTTGGAAGAAGTGCAGAGGCTGGCGATGTCTGGTGTGAGACTGGTGGTGTCCTCTCCTGTCTCATACTGTTGTCCTGTGGCTGGGCTGTGGAGAGAGGTACAGTGTCTGACACTGGCTGGTGTGAGACTGGTGGTGTCCTCTCTTGTCTCATACTGTTGTCCTGTGGCTGTGTTGTGGACAGAGAAGCATTGTCTGACACTGGCTGGTGTGTGACTGATGCTGCCCCCTCTAGGTCCATTACGTCTGCTGCCTTGCTGGTAGAGGCACGTGGCGAAGCTTCGAGAGCAGTTTTCTTCGGTGCCTGCTGCACATCGGTCCACCGACCCTCCTCGTCTGAAAGCTGCCAACATTTCCTCTTGCTCTTAGCCTTCCCCATGACTCTCTCCACGTAGTGAGGACCGAATCACTGCCCTACCTAATGCCCGAGACACTCCTAGGCCTGGAGAAATTCATTCCCCTCCAACGGAGGTCGTAGAATGATTCCCCCAGGTGGAATCAGGGATACCTAACACCTAAATGAGCTGTTTGGTCAACCTTTCCCTGTCAGGCTCAGTACACTTTCTAAAGTGCTCCCTTGTGGCAATGCCCGCGGGATATCGCCTCGCCCTTCAGGGTAGGACTCTAAGTGACCTGGTCAGTGATATGGTTCTAAAAAAAAAAAAAAAAAAAAAAAAAAAAAAAAAAAAAAAAAAATGTGCGGTACGAGAGTTTGGGTCGCCTGCATACTGGGTTGCGCAGAAAAGCAGTCAGCTGGACAGCAGGTGACGGTAATCAACAACGTTGATTTACCGTCAATTGTAGGCGAAATCGGAATCGTTCACTTCAAAACAAAATATTGTCTGCGTCTTGGAGTACAGATGTAGTGTTCCTCACAAAATCGCGATGAATACAGCTGATGGGTGCACAGAATCGTGAGTTTTCCGGGAACAAATTCGTGTACGGCCAGCTAGCTATGGCGCCGGCAGCGAATCTCCACTGCATCTCAAGTTGACCACTTTGGGGCCGAATACTTGTCTTGAGAATCGTTGACTCGTCATAGTTGTGAGAGTCAGCCCTATCCGGATACTGCAAAACGTAGAGCTGCTCAGCCAGGGTCTTGGCCAGGTATACAGGAATCTCAGCAACAACAGGATCGCTGTCAGGTTCATCAGCCCTCATGGTGAGTGTAGGACTCTGCAGGCGTCCACCACTGGTCTGGTGTAGGCCTGTGGTCGCCTCCCTCACCCTGCCGGAGTGTAGTCGTCGCCACCACGGGTGCAACATTTAACGACTGACGGATTTAGGGATATTGTTTTGGTTATTCCTGAAGTCGGAATAATTTACACTAAAGTTATTGTTTTTAGTATCAGACATATTTGGATCCAGAATTTCTTAATCTCAACAATGAAAGTGTTATGTTGGTAAATAGGAACATTGTACATGGTGAAAAAAAAAGCATGATTGTTGCCTTGTTAAAGGGTGAGGCTCCAGAAAAAGTATTTGTGCAAGGACTTGGATAGAGGAAAGTGGCAAAATATATTGACGAGCAAACATTATGCATGAAGAGTTCTCGCTGGGGACATATGGGTTGGAAATGTCAATTTCCATAATTTCCAAGAAAGGAAGGCAAGATCGTACAGCAGGAACAAGGCAGAAACTGTGGAAAAACAACGATTGCCTCTGTGACCAGCGTTTGGGAGAAAGGCACGGTGACGATTAAGGATAGCCCAGGGGCAGAAAGGAAATAAAGCCGAAAAAGTGTACTTTAGTGATGATGAGGTGCAGGGCAGCGCCGTGGTCGGTACGCAGATCTTGGAATACCTCAAAAAGATGGAGAAGGGGATTGAAGCTAACGAAAAATTAGCTGTGGCAAGCAGATGGTGTGTAGTGATAGAGTGAAGTGGGAAATGAAACGGAGTGGGAAAGGAAGGAATAGGATGACGTATCACAAATGGAAGTCTCAGGAAAATAACTATCCACTAATGATGGCAGTGTTCAACCCAGTGTGGTGGAAAATGTTGACGGAGAAGCTCAGGAAAAATGGTTTTTAAAAATAGAATTGGAAGTCAATAAGAATAATTACCGTTGATGGTGGTAGGGGGTGTACAAGTGCTGAATAAGAAAAAAATTCTTAATGTTGTGAGTCTCTGACTAAGGAGATATTGCTTCTCAGCGACTTAAAATGTGGGAAGGGTGTGGACAAAGCGATCTCGGATATCAATGAATTGGCAAACAGCAGCAAAGTTCAGTGTTGGAACATAGAGGGAAAATTACTGCATCTACTTTGTATTACTCCCATGTTTTTGTTAATTGTTAATCGTGCATTGTAACATTAGGACATAAGGATCTTATTATGCTTTCATTGGCATTATTTATTTCTTCCCATCTTTTGAAGTGAGATGATTAATTTATTAGCTCCCTTGCCTCTCATTTATCTAATCGCCGAAGCTTCATTTATCTCTGAAATTCTATCCCCAATTCTCTGTAAGTACAGTCACACCATCATCTCAGTGATATTATTTTTTGGCTCATGAAAATATTCTTGGTATTATTCTCGTGGCTTCATTTTGTACCTTCTCCAACTTGTTTAGTCTGCCTTTACCAACACAAGACATGACAGGGGCAACATAATCAATATGAGATCTCACAGAATGCCATGTGATTACCATTGGAATGTGAAATATAGAATATAATTAATAATTGTGTACTGTATGGGTTTGTGAGCCCATTGAGGGGTCATATCTATATAAATAAAAATGGAAATGTTCATTTGTACAAAATCGCTAATCTCCTAAAGTTCTTCACCGATTGCTTTGAAATTTTCACACGTTTCATTCGCATTCGGCCAGGTTTTATGTACATACTATATAGATGTCACGTCTGTGATGGTAAAAAAAAAAAACATGATTTTTCTGAAAAACTGTGTTTTTCATGTGAGGTATATCTTTGAAACCTCTTTACCGATTGCTTTGAAATTTTGACACAACGTTGCATTCGAATTGGCGCGTCTTTTTTAGATATCTACTATATACATTCCTCCCCTGTGACAGGAAAAAAACATGAATTTTTTGAAAAACAGCGCCATCTGTTGGATGTAAGAGCAACACACTGTAATCTCTGAAAGGGCTTCATCGATTGCTTTGAAATTTTGACACAACGTTTCATTCGAATAGGGACGTCTTTTTGTACATACCTACTATATAGATGCAACACCTGTGACAGGTAAAAAAAGCGTTTTTGAAAAACAGAGCCATCAGTTGCACATAATAGCAACCTGCACACTATGCAAAATATGTCACGAATTTCATTTCTATGTTTTTGATTGCATTGATAAATATTATTTTCATACATTTCGATTTATTTCAGTTTGTATTAAATTATTTTGTGTGACATTGTGTTGGAATTGAGCTTTGTTTACCATACTGCTCATTTCGTAAGTATAGGTATAAATGTTTGATTAGTTTAGCAGTTACCAGGGAGGATGTAATTAAACAATTAGTAAAACTAAAACCAAACAAATCCCCAGGGCCCAGGCAAGTGTTTGCCAGGGTGCTTAAAGAATGCAAAGAGAAGCTTTCCGAGCCACTGTCAACCATATTTAATAAATCAATAGAGTTAGGCAGAGTGCCAGAGTCATGGAAGGTAGCTAATGTGGTACCAATTTTTAAGAAAGGAGATAGATCACTTCCATCAAACTATCGGCCAATTAGCCTAACGTCTATTGTGGGAAAGTTACTTGAATCGATAATTGCAAATGCAATTCGTCTTCATCTTGAAAAACATAAATTAATAAATGAGTCGCAACATGGTTTTACAAATGGCCGTTCATGTTTAACAAATTTGCTATCTTTTTATTCCAGCATAGTTGATGCAGTTGATAGTGGTAAGGATTGTGATGTTGTGTACCTTGACTTTAGCAAAGCTTTTGATACAGTGCCACATGAAAGACTAATTAAAAAAATAGAGGTTCTTGGTATTGGGGGTGCTATATTAAGTTGGATTAGGGCATGGCTATTCCAAAGGAAACAGAGAGTTATTATAAATGGGGTTAAGTCAGAGTGGGATAATGTTGTTAGTGGAGTGCCCCAAGGCTCTGTCCTGGGACCTCTGTTGTTTATAATATATATAAATGATTTAGATTCAGGTTTGAGTAGCAACATTTGCAAATTTGCAGATGATACAAAAATCGGTAGGGAAATTAACACGAAAGAAGACTCGGTATCACTTCAAGTTGATCTAAATAGGGTTTTAAAATGGTCAAAGGACTGGCAGATGCAGTTTAATGCTAATAAATGTAAAGTTTTGAGGCTAGGCAATGATGATAGAGTTACAATATACGAGCTAGATGGTGTTGAGATTGCGAAGTCGGATTGCGAAAGGGATCTAGGAGTTATGATTAGTAAGAATTTAAAACAAAAGGATCAGTGCATCAATGTTCGTAATAAGGCAAATAGGACACTAGGATTTATTAATCGAAACGTTAGTAACAAGACACCTGGTGTGGTTCTTCAGCTATATCTTGCTCTAGTTAGGCCCCATTTAGATTATGCAGTTCAGTTTTGGTCGCCGTACTATAGAATGGATATAAGTTCACTTAAACGTGTCCAGCATAGGATGACAAAGTTAATTCCCCAAATTAGAAATCTTTCATATGAAGAAAGATTAATAAAGCTTAAATTGCATTCACTGGAAAGGCGAAGAGTTAGGGGTGACATGATAGAAGTTTACAGTATTAAACAGTAAAAACAGTTTACAGTACGTTTAGGGTATTAAAAGTATCAACACAAGACAGAACACGAAACAATGGGTATAAATTGGATAAGTTTAGATTTAGGAAAGACTTGGGTAAATACTGGTTCGGTAACAGGGTTGTTGATTTGTGGAACCAATTACCGCGTAACTTCGTGGAGGTGGGATCCCTCGATTGTTTCAAGCGTGGGTTGGACACGTATATGAGTGGGATTGGGTGGTTATAAATAGGAGCTGCCTCGTATGGGCCAATAGGCCTTCTGCAGTTACCTTTGTTCTTATGTTCTTATGTTCTTATGTTCTTATGTAAATGCCACACCTGTCCAGGTAAAACTATGATTTTCTTGAAAAACAATGCCATCTGTTGCATGTATGAGCAACACAAATCTATTTAAATAGAAATGGAAATGTTCATTTGTTCAAAATCGCAAATCTCCGAAAGTTCTTCACCGATTGCTTTGAAATTTTCACACAATGTTCCATTCGCATTCGAGTAGGTTTTTACATACATACTGTAATGATATCACGTCTGTGATGGAAAAAAAAACATGTTTTTTTGAAAAGCTGTGTTTTTCATGTGAGAGAAATCTTCGAAACCTCTTTACCGATTGCATTGAAGTTTTGACACGACATTGCATTCGAATAGGCGCGTGTTTCTATATACGTACTATATATATGCCGTACTTGTGGCCGGAGAAAACATGCTTTTTTTTAAAACTTCGCCATTTGTTGGATGTAAGAGCAACATACGCTGTAATCTCCCAAAGTTCTTCACCGATTGCTTTTAAATTCTAACACAACGTTCCATTAAAATATGCGCATCTTTTTATATACCTACTATATGGATGCCACCTCTGTGACAGGTAAAAACATGCGTGTTTGAAAAAACCGCACCATCTGTTGCACATAATAGCAACATGCACGCAATACAAAGTATGTCACGAATTCCATTTGAATGTTTCCGATTGCATTGATAATTTTATTTTCATAGATTTCGATTTATTCATTTTTTATTGAATTATTTTGTGTGACATTGTGTTGGAATTGAGCTGTGTTGTTTACCATATCATTCATTTCGTAAATATAAGTATAGATTCCACACCTGTGAAAGGTAAAACTATGCTTTTCTGAAAAAACGCACCATCTGTTGCATGTAAGAGCAACAGACATGCTATACTAAATATGTTACAATTCGATTTCAATATTTCTGATTGCATCGATAAATTGAATTTTCATAGATTTTGATTTCATTATTTTGTGTGAATTGCTTTGGAAATGTTGTTTACCATACCATTCATTTTGTGAGTATTGTTTATTTTTTTACTTTTCATATTTTCACTTCATTTTTAACTGTTTTTCTTATATTTCAGTGATGGGAACATCAGATCACTTGATGTTCCCAATTTTCTGATGGGAACATCAGACCATTTGGGAAGGCATCGGACGAGGGAGTGGGGAATAGTGGGAAAAACGAGGGAACGGAAGTGAGAGATGGTGGGGAGGACGAGGGGACAAGGGAGGGGTTAATGGTGGGGAAGGATGAGGGGACATGGGGAGTTTGGGATAGTGGGGACGAGGGGATGGGGATGGGAGAATTGTGGAGAGGACAATGGGAAAGGGAAGTGGGTCATGGTGGGAAGGAAGAATGGATGGTGCTGTGGGGAATGGTGGGGAGGACGAGGGGACGGTGGAGTGGGGAATGGTTGGGAGGCCGAGGAGATAGGTGAGGGGGGAATGGTGGGGAATACTGTGGGACTGGGATAGCTGCTGTGGCTCAGCAACGCAGATGAGTTGCTGAGCCACAGGAACGTGTGGCCGGGTACTGCTAGTCTATATAAATAAAAATGGAAATGTTCGTTTGTTCATAATGGCTAATCTCCCAATGTTCTTCACCGATTGCTCTGAAATTTCACACAATGTTCCATTTGCATCCGAGCAGGTTTTTATATACACACTATATAGATGTCACGTCTGTAACGGGAAAAAAATATGATTTTTTGAAAAACAGTTTTTCGTGTGTTTTTCATGTGAGGGAAATCTTCGAAACCTCTTTACCGATTGCTTTGAAATTTTAACACAACCTTGCATTCGAATAGGCGCGTGTTTTTTTACACATACTACATACATGACCCATCTGTAACAGGAAAAAACATGTTTTTTTTTTTGAAAAACAGCGCCATCTGTTGGACGTAAGAACAACACATTCTCTGATGGGAACATCAGATCATTTGAGAATGCATCAGACGAGGGAGTGGGAAATGGCGGAGAGGATGACGGGCGGGAGTGGGGGATGGTGGGGAGGACAAAGGGACGGAGGAGGGGCGGGGTATGATGGAGAAGACGAGGGGACAGGGGAGTGAGGAATGGTTAGGAGGAAGAGGGGATAGGGGAGGGGAATAGTGGAGAGGACTGGGAGACAAGGGTAGATTGATGATGACTCAGCAACGCACATGCGTTGCTGAGCCACAGCAACGCGTGGCCGGGTACAGCTAGAATAGAAATAAGAACATAAGAACAAGTGTAACTGCAGAAGGCCTATTGGCCCATATAGCAGCTCCTATTTATAACCACCCAAACCCACTCATATACATGTCTAAACTACGCTTGAAACAATCGAGGGACTTCACCACGTTACACGGTAATTGGTTCCACAAATCAACAACCCTGTTACCGAACCAGTACATACCCAAGTCTTTCCCAAATCCTTGTCCAATTTTTACCCATTGTTTTGTGTTCTGTCTTGTGTTGATGCTTTTAATACCCTATTAATATCCCCTTTGTTACGTCCATTCATCCACTTGTAAATCTCTATTATGTCACCCTTAACTCTTCGCCTTTCCAGTGAATGCAGTTTAAGCTTTGTTAATCTTTCTTCATATGAAAGATTTCTATTTTGGGGAATTAACTTTGTCATCCTATGCTGGACACGTTCAAGTGAATTTATATCCATAGTACGGCGACCAAAACTGAACTGCATTATCTAAATGGGGCCTAACCAGAGCAAGATATAGCTGAAGAACAACACGAAGAAGGTGTCTTGTTACTAACGCTTCGAGTAATAAATCCCAGTGTCTTATTTGCCTTATTACGAGCATTCATGCACTGATCTTTTGGTTTTAAATTCTTACTAATCATAACTCCCAGATCCCTTTCGCAATCTCAACATCATCTAGCTCGTATTTTGTAAATATATCATCATTACCTAGCCTCAGAACTTTACATTTATCAGCATTAAACTGCATCTGCAAATCTTTTGACCATTTGGTGTCAATTGCTGGCCAGAAAGATATTGCAAATCAAATGCAATATCTTTTATCGATAACTGGGAACACTTCTTTGCAAGAAATGAAATGTATGCTTGGGATGGGGTGCATCTATCAAGAGCTGGGGTTGTTGTTGTTGCGAACTCGTTGGAACCAGTGGTTGGAGGCGTTTGTTTGGGTTTAAACTGTTAGCAGATAGTGGTATGGGAATTGATATGGAGGAATGCGGTAATAAAATTATGTGTTTGTGGGAGAAAGAAATTTGCAAAATGATCAGGGAAAGAGTAGGGTCTTCAAAATCACAATACATTTAGGGTATATTACACTAACAGTAGAAGTCTAAGAAATAAAATAAACGAATTAAATGCTCTTGTCTGTACAGATAAAATAGATATTATTGCACTTACCGAAACGTGGACGAATGTAGAAAATAGAGAACTATTAGCTGAATATCAAATAAATGGATTTAAACTATTTCACACAGATAGATATATTAGATGAGGAGGGGGAGTAGCCATATATGTTAGGGACAATTTGAAATGTAGTCTCAAAGAGGGAGTCAAATCTGAGCCACACACACAAACTATTTGGATAGAATTAAACGAAAAAGCAAACACTCTTATAATAGGAGTTATATTTAGACCATCAAATTTAGACAGAATGGAAGCAAAGCATCTATGGGATGAAATAACTAGAGCATCTAGGTCTAAAAGTATTTGTGTCATGAGTGACTTAGTGGAATAACTTTAGTGGAATAAACTGGATTAACAGAACAGAGACTAACGAAGCAGAAGATTTTATAGAATTAATTGACGATTGCTTTCTTACACAACACATTAAAGAACCAACGAGGGAAAGTAAAATTTTAGATTTAGTGTTAACTAACAGGGAAACACAGATTAATGACAGAAATTGGGAGTGAATTATGGAACAGTGATCACAAAGAAATCAGATTTAGCATAGAGTGGAATAGATCTGCAGGAGAAAATTATGTTAAAGTGCTAGATTTTCGTAAAACTAATTTCAATATACTAAGAATTTTTTTGGGTCAAATAGATTGGAAAGTCTTGGGCATAGAGGGAAAAGGGCCGGTCTTGGAGCAAGACGTGAACCCAGCGATGGGTGATATAAAGGATGATTTCGATTTGGATTCAAAATATAACTTATTTACAAATATTCTAAGCAAAGCACACGAAAGTAGTATACTTTACAAATTGAATAGATCAAATACAAATGACCCGAAATGGATAACAAAGGATCTGAAGAACCTTATAGGTAGAAAGAGAGCTTGGGACAAATGGATTAAGAATGGGGAAATCAGTTTAAAACAAGAATTTGCACAACTGGTTAGAAATGTTAAAAAAGAGATAAGGAAAGCAAAAAGAAACTATGAAGTTCGTATAGCAGGCCAAGCAAAGGCAAATCCTAAAGTTTTTTTTTCAGTTATATCGAACAAATGTTAGGGAAGGATAGGTCCATTAAAAACCCAGACACGTCAGTTAACCGATAATGACGAAGAGATGAGTAGTACTTTTAATAAATATTTTATCTCTGTATTTACTAAAGAATAACTTAACTCTATGCCTTCAGCCGAACAAGTCTATGTGGGTGGGGACGAGGACAGGTTGACTAGTCT